>RCUC01160979.1:0-47110 GCA_003697995.1 Taxidea taxus jeffersonii
AATAAATAGAAAAAATAGTATGTGAAAATAAGCAAGTAGTGAATAAAAACAGAAGATGCAGATTTCAACTTTACCATCAAAAAGCAATTTGAATTTAGGAGGAAAAGAGGAAAAAGAGTAGCATTTATTTAAAAGACTTCTATGTTGTAGGCACTGCTTTAAGTCCTTTACATTTATAACATTATTATTTTAAGTGAACAAATGATTTTACTATAACTTTGTGAGGCATCCTATTTATTTTATAAGTAAAGACCAGGTAACTTGCTCAGGGTCACACATAACTATGAGTCACATAAGACATTTAAATACTATGGGAAATAATATTCTCATTCTGCAAATTTGAAAGGTTACAAGACCTCTGCAGTCTTTTAAACAAAACTGGGCCTTAATTTTATTATCTGAATATATGTTTAATTATCAGATACATAAAATATTTTCAGCTTGTGTTATTCTTATACCTCAAAAAACAGTATCTTAACTATATAAGTGACACATGCAGTACTCTTTATGGAAATATAAGCTATAACACAAAGAAGTAGAAACAAATAGCTCATAGCCACATAAAAGAAAATCCATTATGTTTCCCTCACTATGAAAATAAATAAAATATTGTACACTGTATATTTCACTAAAATCACATAGAAATAATTTCTCTAAGTCATTAAAAACTCTTACAAATGCCATTTATATGGCTGTATAATATTTGTCTGGTGGATATATTTTAGCTAAACTGTTCTCCTAGAATTTGGTATCTAAGCTTTAACTTTTTTTGTAATTTAAATAAGGAAGGTAACATTTGCAATAAAAAATACTTTCTTCTACAGTTATGTATGTGGATACATGTTTCAAAAGAGTCTTTGTTAGTGATATTCAAATCATTTTATATTTGATAATCTTTATATCTTTATCTTGTCCTTAGCATACATTCTAAAATTCCTTACACAGGAACTAATCTTAGATTGAATGTAACATTTGTTACTTACTTAACAAAGTCACATATTCTTTCTGCTTGATATTCTGAAAGTCTCTCTCATATAAGATGCATTTATAAATTTATCATTCATGTTTAAAGTTTTTGTGATTGTATCAATCAGTAATTATGAACATTAAAAGAAACTACTTCTTAATGTAAAATAGTTAGCAAACCTTTCCTTGGGATTATGAAACTCAGTGGGAGGTAAAGAAGAATGGCAATTGAGAGAAAATTTTATTTACTAGAAACATACAATTAGATACACATTATTAAATAAATATCTGGGGTGGGATGAGAGATACCTGTCTCTTAAAAACCAAGTAAAAATGATACATGCACACATGCACACACCCCTGCAGTCAGTATGCATTTACCAGTTATAAATGCATACAAAGGATACTGCTAGTTATCTCTGAAACATGTGTGTGTGAATAGGTACTTAACTTAGAAAGAGAAAGTATAAGAGAAAGATAGCCATAGGTTAGATTCTGACAAGAATCAAGATTTATATGTAGTTTCATCTGCCATTGAATATTAACCGGTGTGTCCATTTGAAATCTTGGAGGAACTGATACCACAACTGAAGAAAACTTTTCCTTTGTTATTCTTATTATTTTGTTGCTAGACTCATCTTTGTAGAAAAATATCTCTACCAATTATAATGAATGGTATATTTTTGTTGTGGTATTGTGTATGGAGGAACATTAGGAGCAGTGTTAACTTTTATTAAAGAAATCTCCTTGTTTGTGAGCAACTGCTCTAAATCATTTATCCAAACAATATGCTTTGGAAAGTGCATAACGAACTCAGCTAGGAATGCCAGGGTCAAAAATGTGTTAATAAATTTAACTGAGAAACAAACCACTCAAATACTTACTATTTTTTAAACACTTCTTTGGAAGTTTACATTTGCTCTAAAATTTAGTGCCTTAATAATTTGAAAAGCTAAAGTCAAGATACACACACTTATTTACATATATGTGCATACATGTGCACATGTATGCACATATATGTACAATGCATACCTATCTGTATAAATATATACACATATATGATGTATGTATACACACATTTTTATATATATAAACATATTACTTCACTTATTCAATATATATACTCAGGTTTTTTACAGTTTTAACTTTGTCAAATTTTCTCATTAAAATACCTTCATTTTTGTGCATGAATTCATGGAGAATTGCACTAAAATAGAAATATTTTTAACTTTCTAGTATTCTTTTAGTATTGTTGGTATGAAGTAGTATATTTTTTTCTTTTCTACCTCTTTTACACTGAATAATTTTACATTTTATTCAAAAACATGTAAAACATTTAATTATTCATTTGTTTGTTTTCCATTACAGATAAGTATATTTAGTTTACATCTAGAATACAGTATACTTTTATTATTTATCCATACCCCAAGTACCTTAGAGAAGCCATATTATATGGTTTACAATGCTTAAGAGAAATAATGCTTCAAGTATGGTGTATGAAGAAAAAGCATGTTTTAGTAATACCAATGTCTAATGGCCAATCTCACTTTCTGCTAACCTACTTGGTCTTTATTGTGTATGGAGTGCTACAGTGAGTAATAAAAAAGAGAAGGAAATAGGGAATATGTGTGAAGGAGGAATTTCAACTAAGAGAGTTTCAGAATGCTATATTAAGGAGTGCCCTTGAAGACTAACAGAGAGAAAATGATTGAGACATTGCATTATCTGGGAGAAAGAGTATTCCAAGAAGAAACATGACCTTGGAGGAATAACCAGGCCTGGAGTGTCCAAGGAACAGCAGGGGGGATGAGATAGGTGAAGTAGAGAGAGAGGGTCAAGAGTGGTAAGAGAGGTCAGGAAGACCATCCATTGTCGAGGAAGGGCACTCACATCAGAGATCGCTTTGTGTGGACCTTCTCTTGCTATTTCTCCTCCTTGAAAGAGCATATAAATTTGACCTCTTTTTTTTTTTCCCTGACAAATGAATTTCACATATTTTTTTAGATTTATGCCAAAATAAAGATGAAAATTTGAAAGATTGCAAAATGACTGCAGCAATATATTAATCCAGATTTTGGGACTGCCATGATGAAATCTTTGGCCTGTACATATTCTGGATAATTACTCTAATTACCTTTTTCCCAGCTTTGGTGTTTATTCTTATCTACAAAGCTAGCAGGATGGCATATACTGACAAAGTATACAATAGGTAGTAACAAGCCAAACTCAACTTTGAAAGAATATTGAGAATCTTAAAACAAAATATGTCTAGTAAGTTATATTGATTACAGGTCAATAATTTGATTTCTTGACTAGATTTATTGATTTATCATTGCAACTAGAATTATATTTTATTTTTTAAAACATGGGTATTTGTTATTTCATTATAATCAATACAATAAAATTTGTATAACTGAAGTGATTCATGTGCTCGCTTTGGCAGCACATCTATTAAAACTGGTATTGGCACTTTTAGATTCCAGGTTAAATTTTTATAGGTTGAAGACACTAATAACAGCTTCTATTTATTGACAGTTTTCTCTTTCTTAGGTTTAAGGCTCAGCCTCACTCACGGAGTCCTCCTAGCAACTCAATAAGGAAAGTATACATTGAATAGCTGAGGATACTAAACCTAAGTATACAGTAAATTACTTGTCTCAAAACCCACAGCTCTTAAAATCTGGAACCAGGACTTGGATCTGTATCATTTGACCCAGTATCTGCACTAAAAGCTATTCTGCAACTGGGACATAAATAACTCCCCAAAATAAAGTTCCTCATTGTTCTATCTTTTGATAGTTTATACCAAGATCTCAGTTATATGGACACTAATAGCTGACTAAAATTGTATACATGTCAAAAGTTGTGAGTTCAGGAAGAATATAGCTGTCTTCACCATAAAACCCTAAAGCTGCAGTAGGTCTACAAGAGAGGGGGAAAACCACATTTATATAGTGATTATAAATTTATGCTCAGAGATAAATATGGACTGTATTACAAAGCCTTCAGTGACAAGATTTATTATTCTTGAACTATGTATAGTTGTTGTTATTTCTCATAATCTGGCATACTTTATACTTTGAGGGAAACAAGTTAGCTCATTAAAAAAACAAAATGAAACAAAACAAAAAAAGCCAGTCTCACTCTCTCTCAATATAGAACATGCCCCTTACTTGACTTACAGTTCATCTAGGTGCTACATATCAATAAATGATCACATTAGCCTTTATCTTATCATTTCCTCATTGGCTGCCTAGTCAGCAAGGTATTGATTTTTTTTAAGATTCTGCTTACAGTACATGATGGTTTGCTTGGCTTTACTCCTGAACATCTTTAAAAACCTTAGTAGTGCACTTCCCTGCTAGATGTCTTTATTCACCTTTTAATAAGCCTGCTTGCCTCCTATAATAATACTGCATCTGCTGTAGAATGATATTTATCAGAGAGACAGCAGGCTATGAAAGAAATTTTAAAAACCAATGCTTGAGCTGAATTTAATATGAGAATTCAAATAAAGGTGCCAATAATATTCACATTTTAATACAGCCATTAGACGCTTGCAGAAAGTAAAGTATCTCAATGGATAATATAAATCATCGTTAAATTTGCATTAATTTAGCTCAGTCAAATATTCCTTCAAGTTCTAAATGTCTTACTATAAACAAGGAAGAAACAGAATTGTCCTTCACATTAAAGTCTACTGGGTATAAGAAAGAAAATAATTGGCACTTCAAAACATGTATGACATATGGGATATGTTATCAAATTAATAACATTTGTACTCATAGTGAAAGTTGGTAACAAGTGTTGTTACAAGACCAGGTTGACTCTTCTGACTGGGAACAGCTACTAAGTAAACAAAGAAGCAGAAAGAACCCACTGAGCAGGTGCCTAGTCAACCTTACAAGAGCCATATTTCCCAATTCACTCACTGATGTACCACTTCCACAAATTTGCTATTTGCTAATACACCTCTGCTGTGGTTTTATTTAGTATTTTTCTTTAAACTGCTTAACTTTTTAAAATTTAGCTTCATTATGAGCCAAAAGATTCTTGATATCATGATCTGATATGCTGGCTTATATATTTTAGTTACATATTTAAAATACATAATTATTCTGTGCAGTATGTAAATAATTTCTTGTTTACATATACTTGCTATACATCAGGAATGATTACTTCATGGCAGTTTTCCCCCAAATATTTTCAAAATTAAAATACACATATAAGCACACATTATTAACAGACACATGAATTGGAGACATCCTACTGATAGTATCTGTGATTTTAGTTAATTATTCTATTCTTAATACTTAAGGCACTACTGTGAAGTCAGAGTCCTTAAAATAATAGTTAGATGTTCTGGTTCAAACTTAAAATTTTTCTTCCAGAACACTGACATATCTCTCTTACATAAGAAATTTAAGAAAACAAAAATAAGCCAGGGAGAACTCAAAGATGGATGCTTAACAATGAATTAATATATTTCACAAAATTCACAAAGAATATTAAACATAAGACTTAGAATTTGACCTAGATTTCCTTAAGAAAAAATCAGGAAGAGAAAAAAGTGCCCAGGAAAAAACGGAAAACCAAATGTTATAGAAAAAATGGATATGACAACAAAAGGAATCACACCAACTATGACATCTCAGTATAACACTGTGGGAATACTGTTATCTTGAAAACAAAAGTCACTTAGTGTTTGAGGAGATGGTAAATATATTTCAAATAATAGTTTGAATGTTAGTTCTAAACTGCTGAAAAACTAGACCCGAAGAATAATATTTGATGGCAACTTGGAGAGATTATTCTGATGTCATGCCAACAAATCTATCCTTGACACATCTTTATTAAACTTTTTATTAAGAAATTACATAAAGATATAATAAATACTCTTTATAAACTTGCAGATGGCACAAATCTGGGAGAAATATATTATGATGTGATTTTGAGGTAAGTATTCTCATTTTCTGGGGTGAGGTATAGAGAATAGACTTTAATAAATATAAAAGGAAATAACAAAGTATATGATATACAAGAGATTAAATATGTCAGATTTTTCCCCACCAAAGAGAACAGTAATATTTCTAAGACTTGAGAGAAAGTTGTTCTGGGAGTTGTTGTTGTTGTTGCTGTTGTTGTTTTTAGGATTTTATTTATTTATTTGAAAGAGAGATAGCAAGCGAGTGCAGGAGCTGTGAGCTGTGCGGAGGGAAGAGGGACAGAGAGAGGGAAGAAAGGAAGCTCTGTGCCTAGCAGGAAGTGAGCAGGGAGTCTGATGCAGAAGGAAAGCTGGGCTCCATGGGGCCCCATGGAGGTGGGGGTGCTTGAAGAGGGGCTTGAAGGGGGGCCCAATCCCAGGATCTGAGGCCCTGGGATCACAATAACCTGAGCAGAAGTCAGATGCTTAACTGACAACCACCCAGGTGCCCTTGGGGTTTTTTCTAAAATAATAATCCCAACATCTTCTTCACAGGGATGCAGTATTATATAAAATGATATAACTTATATATGATATATTATGTCTCTCAAACAAATGAATGACTAATGGTAAAGGTCAAGAAAACTTTGATATTATTTCTCAAATTTGTTGACCATGATTAGACAACACATATCAAGGTTCTGGTTTTTGGAAAGAATTTGAAGTGTATTAATAATTCTTGATTGCATATTAAGAATAGATTTAGGTGATATAAACATTCAACTGGACAATGGCTGTGGGAAAAGTCATTAAAATTGTCACCAAAATAGGAGAGATGACAAAATGCATAATCATCATAATTCTGTGCTTCCTCCCCAAAATATTGGTAAATAATTGAATAAATAATACTGGATAAATACCTTTTTGTATATAGATTACACACCTGGATCTCAAATGATGGTAGAAGAGATTCCAAATTTACTCATTTGGGTAACATGTTTGAGGTAAGAAAACAAAATACCTGGACTTCACATCACATTTACGAGTTGATCTTATTGTAATTTGGCAGGAAAAGGATAGAAATAAAGCAGGAATAAACTGGAGAAGAAAGCTAAGAGAAAAGATGGAAAATGGAGAGATGGGAGGAAGGATCCTAAGGGTGATGAAGGAAGGAGGAGATATAAACTGAAATTAAATTTCCTGAGAAAAGTAAAGAAAAATTTATCTTACTCTGTTCAGATTGAAGGATCCTCAAAATGTTGATAAAGAAAATTGAGATTTGTAGGTCTATGAATTAATGAAATTTATGAATCACTATGTAAATATGTTCTGTACCATATAGTAAAATCTGTTGGGGTGAAAATGAATACACAGAAAACAGGCTTTCTTCTTTCCAATGTGAACTAACAGATTGGCTAAATCAGCAACAGTGAACCAAATTTTCTTCCACCAGATATCTGAATAAACTTCCTTTCTTGTATCTTAATGAAACTTATTTTGTACAATAAAGAAATCAATTTTCTGTAAGATTTCTGTATCTATAAGACAAAATATTTTATTGCATTCATTATTTTAATTGAAACTACTAATTTGAAATAAGCTCAATTAACAGTAGACAGAAATGTTTGTGAATTATATACACATTCTTATTATTATATAATTTTTCTCCTTTTAGTCATTGAAACTAACTTGGACAGAAACTAATCATTATGAAAAAAGTAACACTTTAGATTATAAATTTTGTAACCAGAATTATGCTTCATTATTATTATATGGACTATATTCTGATTCTTGCCATGTGCAGATGATTAAAATTCCTATCTGGGAGAAAAGAAGTCTTATAAATAAGATTATCCAAGGCACTAAACTTCAGGTATAGAAACAGCCTCAGAAGTCTAATGTGACTTGCCTATATCACAGTGCTAAAGACAAAACAATGAGTAGGCACATGCTTTCTGTATTGGAATGATGTGGAGATACAATGTTCTCTGGGGCCAGACACACTAGAATTCAAATCCGTGCTTACCAACTTATTAGCTTGGGCATTGACCTTACCATTCTGACTCTGTTTCCTCATCTGTTAAATAGGAATAATAAAACCCTAATAATAATATCAATGCCACCTAATGTAAAGGTTTCTCTGAGGATTGGAAGAAAGTGATTGACACATCTTAGGGTCTCAGTTAAAATTAATTATTTCATCTTCTCTTCCTGTTATCCCAGCTTCTGCCTAACATTTCTGAAAAAGGCCAGGAATGAGTCTTGTAATTTAATTCAAGATTTTATGTTCCCAATTCAAATGATGAAAAAGCAAAGGTAAAGAACCTGGAGGTATAATAAGAAAACATTTAGGAAAGCTTCTCAGGCATCAGAATCTCACAAATCTGTTGCTGGTTTTTGGTCACTCTTGATTAATTTGATAACAAAACCTCATTTTCCTTTCGCTCACATCTTTAGTCAAGACCTTTCTTCAGTACAGCCCTTCCTCCCAGTCACTGAGGTCTGATGACAAAATGAAAGGAGAACAGTATCATTTGGTTCTTCCACAAGATTTCATCCTGTCTTCTCCAGGAATTATCAGCACTGGAAATACTTCACAAAATCCATCAAAGAAAATTTAACTGTAAAAGTTTCTCAGGGTTTCTTCCTTTTACAAGTCTTACTGCATTGGTTATAGTTAACTTCTGAGTCAGTTCACAATGTTTTAGACTTAAAATATTTTTATACAGAACCCTCTCATTGGCTACTCTCAAATGAGCTATTGCTCATCCAAGAAAATGAAAACAGATACACATATGCAAATGAACAAGATATATTGTGGAAAATTTGTATCTAAATGCAAGTAAATATAGCCAAATCTAATCTAAATATATTAGATGAAAACCATATTCCTCTCTCTATTTCTAAGTTAACATGGGTGCTCTACTGACTCAGTGTCAGAGAACAGATTTGTTTTTAGGAGGAGAAATTTCACTTACAGAGCACCCATCATGTATCAGATATAAAATAACTCATCCTGAGAAGATAATTTTTCTTAATCCTTTTAATAACCTTATAATGGATATTGTTCATTTTACATCTAAGAAAACTGATGCTTACAGAGGTTTATACACTTAATATCACATGATCAGTAAATTCTGAGGCTAAATTCTTTGCTGTTCTTTACATTCTATAATGCTATTAGTGTGGTATCTGCATAATTATTCAAAGGAGTATCCTGATGATTTATCATCATTTTCAGTTTTATAAATTTAATTAAGCAAATGATTTTCAAAAGCTTTTATGAAGCATGCTTATGGTATAGAACTATGGCAGAATAAAGTCTGAAAAATATGTTATCTTACATTTTAACAAGAGTACAAACATTTAACAGAATTGTAGGAACCACGAGTTTTTAAATATATACTATATACTGGGAAATACTGTAATAAGAATGGGTTTTTAAAAAGCCCTATAGCACTTGCTGTGTTAAGCACTGGGTTCATATGTAAGTGATGAATCACTAAATTCTACCCCTGAAACCAATATTACACCATGTGTTAGCTAATTAGAATTTAAATAAAAAATGTGAAAAAAAATAAAAAGTAAAAAAATAAAGATAAGTTATATTGGAAGTAAGTATAATAATGGTATATTGGTTGTATCATTTTAGCTTTGAAGAAAGATGAATGTAATGCACTTACACACACAAACACAAGCATACGTTCTATCATACTGGACCTAAAATATTGGATAGACATCCCCAAGGTTATATTTGGAAGCTTAAGGAGAAACTAAAGCCATCTTAATCCTTTATCTTCAGTCTTAACTTTCTTATATACTCCACATGTATTAACATTGGCTTTCCTTTCTCTGGTCAATGTTTAAGAATTTTTTGTTTGTTTGTTTTGTTTTGTTTTTTTAGAGAAAATCCCTCAATGGACAGATCTGACCTGAGGTTTTCAATAGGAAATCTGTCACTGTCAACCTCTGTTGTCACCTGCTAAAATGTAATGCTTACCTGAGAAGGCATTAGTTCAACAAGTTTACCTCTCCCTAGCTGACATGTGACTAGAGAGTCAAAGGTACTAATCTTTACTCTAAACTAAAAGCATCTAAATAAGAAGGCACTTGCCTTTTAAAAATAAAATCGCATATACCATTAAAAATGTTTTTAAAGGAAAATGACATTTCTTAAAACTATTTGTATTCACTTGACAGATATTCACATACCAGAGACCACACTAGTTATGGTGTCATTTGCAGAACTATTTGTTCCATGTTAAGCAAAATATCATCTCCATCTCAGCAGGAGATCTTGGTGCACAATTAAGTTGATCTTTTGCAAAGAGTTTGCAATGCTGTCCTCTGTTTATTGATAAAAAGAGAATCTCATTTTTAATGGGATTTAAGTCAAGTGATTTTTTTTAATACCTTAAAAAGACAGCTCATATTTTCCCCTAAGTACTCTCTAATGTCCACCTTTCATTATTAACTATAGAAACCAACGTTACTTCTGTGCTCATTTGGAATATTATTTGCTTTATCTCTAAAGACAGTTAAATCATACTGATTCAGTTTCAGCTTCCTCTTTTATTTTCACAAATAAATTCCTGGCCCAAAATTTAAAAAAAAAATATTAATATCCTTATTGTTTGTATCTTGTCAGTTTAAATAACTAACACTTTCAAAAAGTCAACTGCAGGGGTGCCTGGGTGGCTCAGTGGGTTAAACCTCTGCCTTTGGCTCAAGTCGTGATCTCAGGGTCCTGGGATCGAGCCCCACATTAGGCTCTCTGCTCAGTAGGGAGCCTGCTTCCCCCTCTATCTCTGCCTGCCTCTCTGCCTGCTTGTGATCTCTCTCTCTCTGTCAAATAAATAAATAAATACATAAATAAATAAATAAGTCAACTGCATATACCAGTGGCATTAAAATGTGCCCTGGGTAAGGCAATGTTTATGTGGAAAGGGGATGGGCTCTCACCAACAAAGAGAAAGGGGACACTTCCATATCTCACTTACCACAGGTTCTCTGCCTTCTTTCCTAAAGCCTGGCCTGGTTTCTGAACACAACCTGAGATCTTACATATCCCCAAGTTTCCCCAGATTCGAGCCCCACCTATTTGTAACTCTCTTGTCTTTCATCACACTCTCCCTGAGTCTTTAAGGGACTGTGGCAACAGCTGTGCTGAGATAATAAATTACTATAGCAGGCCTTGGTGTAGTTATAGTAATTGCAAATTCAGGTTTGACTGATGGCCCCTCACCATAGATACTGATTCATTGGTCCTGAATAGCCTATGGACTCCTATTCGACACATCTGCACCAGGGCTGAATTTGTCTCCTTTTGTGGAGAGAATCACCACTCTTAGTATCTTCTTCATGTAGATAATTCTCTAGATTTTGAAATAACTCATCCCAACCTGACCTTGCATGTGGGCCAAATGATTATAAAATACAGACATGCTTTGCAACTCAGCATTATTTCACATCACTGCTATGCTGAGAGACATTTCTGGGCACTAAACATGGGGCAAAAGAGTATAGAAGGACTATTCTCAAAAATCATGTTGAAGGAAAAATCATGTGCTCAAGTTGTTGATGTTGTAGTTTCACTTATAGGCTTTATAATTTAGCCTGACTATAGTATAGGGTCATGGTTGGCACATGCTTAGAAAAGTTATCACTCCGGGGAATCTACACTGGGTTCTACAGTCAGCTCCTCATCTACACTTTCCCTTCTAAATAGTTTCAAAGGTCTCTTTGAAAAATCCCCAGCCACATGTATTCCTCCAGTGAGGCCTATAAAACAAGAGCTTACAACACCTGCTCTCTAAGTTCCTACAACTGATGAAAATGAATACGCCTTATAGACCAAAAAAACAAGATACTATTAAAGTTTTATTGGAATAAAGTCACAATGCATTAAGAATTCTGTCTTTGCTTAGGACTATATTCAATGTCTCTGTTATTCCAAAATTATTACTGATATCAACTTCTCTCTATATATGGTAGTACTTGAACTAAGCCTTAACAAGGTGGTAAAGCCATGGGGAAATAAAATCTGATTAAAATGGTAGATTATGACTCAGTGATACTTGGGGTAGAGAAGTCAGGGGAGGGTAAATAAAGCAAAGCATTGAATGTTTATCAAATAGGTAGGGCTTCATACAGAAACAAATAGATGGTTTGATCTGAGTAACAGATGCCAGATTTATCCTCCCACTTGAAATAACAACAACCACCACCACAACAACAACAAAAAGAAAGAATAAAAAGATTCCCCAAAAGATAAAATATGTTTTACCCACATATGAGATATCAGGTAGGAAAGAACAGTGATCTATGAGAGACAAGAACAAATGAGGTAAGTGAGCAATAACACTGCCAGGCCTTAATGTCTTGAGAAAGTTTCCAGATTGCAACATGGGTAGGGGAAAGGTAGGCAAAGTCCAGTGGTCTTCATGAGCTAATAAGAATGAACTGAGAGGGACGCCTGGGTGGCTCAGTTGGTTAAGCGGCTGCCTTCGGCTCAGGTCATGATCCCAGCGTCCTGGGATCGAGTCCCACATCAGGCTCCTTGCTCGGCAGGGAGCCTGCTTCTCCCTCTGCCTGCCTCTCTGTCTGCTGGTGCTCGCTCTCTCTCTCTCTAATAAATAAATAAAATATTTAAAAAAAAAAAAAAAAAGAATGAACTGAGAGAAGGAGCAATATGGTGGAGGAGTAGGAGACCTAAATATCATCAGGTCCCAGGAGTTCAGCTAGATAGTTATCAAACCATGCTGAACACCTACAAACTCAACAAGAGATCTAAGAGAATAAAAGCAGCAATTCTAAACAGAAAAGCGACCACTTTCTGGAAGGTAGGATGTGCAGAGAAGTAAATCCAAGGTGACATATGGGAAGATAGACCACAGGGGAGGGGCCAGCTCCTGGCAAGCCGTAGAGCAGCAGAGCACAAAATTGGAACTTTTAGAAGTCTGCTTCACTGGGGAACATCCCTTCAGAGTCTAAGCAGGGGTGGACCCCTCAGGGGACAGTGTGGTATCAGGATCTGTGGAGTCACAAAAAGACCAGGGGTGCCTAAGTGTAGCAGAACTCCCACGTATCAGAGCAGGGAAGCCAGCTGCAGACACATAACTGAGGAAAGGGCTCTCAGTTCTGGGTTACCTTAAAACATGATCCAAGGCACAGTCAGGACACTGCTCATCAAGCAGGGACCCACAAGTGGCAGATCTGGGAAGACACTGTCCTTCCTTTTCCTCCAGGAGAATCAGCGCAGGAGCACGCTGCAGGAATCTGCTGGGTTTGGAGACTCCAAACAGGGCCTTGTGTCAGAGGTCGAAATGCTCCGTCACAGGCTGGGTGAGCTCAGTGTACAGCCAGAAACCAGGGAGATGGGAGGAACTGACTGCTTTTCTCTGAGGGCACACTAAAGAGAGGGGCCTTGAGCTCTTAACTCCTCTGGGCCAGAGATTGGGAGGTTTCCATTTTCTCTCTCCTCCTCCAAAGCTGTACGGAAAGCGTTCAGGAAACAAAAGCTATGGAGACTAAACTGAAGCATATTATTTAGCCTGGCCTTTGGCAAGGGCAGTGCAATTCTTTCTCGTGCAAAGGCATTTGAGAATCACTGCAACAGATCCCTCCCCAAGAAGATCAGCAAGAACATCAGTCAAGACAATGTTCACTGATCAATGAGAACTACAGAACTCTATAGCTAGGAGAATGCAATGCATATAATTCATGGCTTTTCCCCCCATGATTCCATAGTCTTTCAAAGTTAAATTTTATTTTTTTATTATATTTAATTTTTCCTCTTTCCTATTTTAAACTTTTTAAACTATTCTATCTTATCAATACCTTTTTAAAAATACGTTTAAATTTTCATTGTTATAATCATACTCTATCCCTTTATTGTATTTAAACTATTTTTTGTACACGTATAGGTTTTTCTTTCTCTAAATTTTTGGGATACAATTTCTTCTAACAGATCAAAATGTACCCTAAATCTAGCACAAGGCTTTGTTCTAGTCTCCAGCCTGTTCACATTCTTTCCTCTTTTTTTAAACCAACTTCTCTTATCAATTCCTTTTTTAGAATCTTTTAAAATTTTCATCTTTATACTCATATTCCATCCTTTCACCATGTTTACCCTTATTTTCATATATATATTTTTTTTCTTTAAAATTTTGTGACGCAGTTTCTTCTAATACACCAAAATACACCTAAAATCAAGTTTGTGGCTCTGTTCTATTCACCAGTCATATATATATCATATATATATGATACACATTATATATTTCCTCCCCCTTTCTTTTTCCCCCAGTTTCAGGTGTCTTCTGATTTGATTAGTGTATATCTTCCTATGGTTGTTGCTCCTTTGATTTTGTTATTCTTATTTATTTATTTATTTATTTATTTTTTCATTGCTCCTTTTAGAATTTTGTTCTCTCATTCATCAATTCTTATCTGGACAAAATGACATGGTGGCAAAACTCACCTCAAAAAAAAAAAAAAAAAGAACAAAAGGCAGTACCGATAGCTAGGGACCTAATCAATATGGACATTAGTAAGATATCAGAACTAGAGTTCAGAGTGACAATTATCAAGGTGCTAGCTGGGCTTGAAAAAGCATGGAAGATATTAGAGAATACCTTTCTGGAGAAATAAAAGAACTAATATCTAACCATGTTGAAATTTTAGAAAAGCTATTAATGAAGTGCAGTTAAAAATAGAGGTTCTAACTGATAGGATAAATGAGGTGTAAACAACTACTGGACCACAAGGGGAGAATTCCTGAGATAAGTGATACCATAAGATGAAACAATATTAGAAGAATTGAGATCCCAGAAGAAGAAGAAAGAGAGGTGCAGAAGATATATTGGAGGAAATTACAGCAGAGAATTTCTATAATTTGGTGAAGGGAACAAGCTTCAAAATCCAGGAGGCACAGAGGAACCCCCTCAAAATCAATAAAAATAGGTCAACACCTTGTCATCTAATAGTAAAACTGACAAGTCTCAGTGACAAAGAGAAAATCCTGAAAGCAGATCCGCACTAGAGCTCTATAACATACAAAGGTAGAAATATTAGATTGACACAAGACCTATCCACAGAGAACTGGCAGGCCAGAAAGGACTGGCATGATATACTCAGAGCACTAAATGAGAGAAATCTGCACCCAGGAATACTATATCCAGCCAGGCTGTCATTGAAAATAGAAGGAGAGCTAAAAAGCTTCCTGGAAAAACAAAAATTAAAATAATTTGCAAACACCAAACCAGCCTTACAGGAAATATTGAAAGGGGTCCTGTAGCAAAGAGAGAGCCTAAAGTAACAGACCAGAAAGGAACAGAGAAAATATACAGTAACAATCACCTTACAGGTAATGCAATGGCACTAAATTCATATCTTTGTATAGTTACCCTGAATGGAAATGAGCTAAATGCCCCAATCAAAAGACACAAAAAACCAGAATGGATAAAAAAATAAAACCCATCTATATGCTGTCTGCAAGAAACTCATTTTAGACCCAAAGACACCTCCAGCTTTAAAGTGAAGGAGTAGAAAACCATTTACCATGATAATAAACATCAAAAGAAAGCTGGGGTGGCAATCCTTATAACAGATAAATTAGATTTTAAGCCAAAGACTATAATAAGAGATGAGGAAAGACACTATATCATACTTAAAGGGTCTGTCCAACAAGAATCTAACAATTTTAAATATCCATGTACCTGCATGGGGGCAGCCAATTACATAAGCCAATTAATAACAAAATCAAAGAAACACATTGATAATAATACAATAATTGTAGGGGACTTAAACACCTCACTGAAATGGACAGATTATTTTAGCAAAAGATCAACAAGGAAATAAGGGCTTTAAGTGACACACTAGACCAGATGGACATCACAGATATATTCAGAACATTCCATCCCAAAGCAACAGAAAACACATTCTTCTTGAGAGCACATGGAACATTCTCCAGAATAGATCACATCCTGGGTCACAAATCAGGTCTCAGCCAGTACGAAAAGATTGGGATCATTCCTTGCATATTTTCAGACCACAATACTTTGAAACTAGAACTCAACCACAAGAGCAAAGTTGGAAGGAACTCAAATACATGGAGGCTAATGAGCATCCTACTAGAGAATGAATGGGTCAACCAGGAAATTAAAGAAATATTTTTAAAAATCATGGAAACAAATGAAAATGAAAACACAACTGTTCAAAATCTTTGGACACAGCAAAGGTGATCCTGAGAGGAAAGTATATAGCAATAGAAGCCTTTCTCAATGAACGAGAAAGGTCTCAAGTACACAACCTAACCCTACACCTAAAGGAACTGGAGAAATAACAGCAAAGAAGGCCTAAACCCAGCAGGAGAATAGAAATAATAATCAGAGCTTGAATCAATGATTTAGAAACCAAAAGAACAGTAGAACAGATCAACAAAACTAGGAGCTGGTTCTTTTCAAGAATTAAAAGGATTGATAAAACCCTGGCCAGACTTATCAAAAAGAAAAGAGAAAGGGCCCAAATTAATAAAATCATGAATGAAAGAGGAGAGATCACAAATACTACCAAAGAAATACAAACATTTATAAGAACATATTATGAGCAACTATACACCAACAAATTTGACAATCTGGAAGAAATGGATGCATTCCTACAGACATATAAACTACCACAACTGAACCAGGAAAAAATAGAAAGTCTGAACAGGCCAATAACCAGTACAGAGATTGAAGCAGTCATCAAAAATCTCCCATGAAACAAGAGCCTGGGGCCAGATAGCTCTGCAGGGGAATTCTTCCAAACATTTAAAGAAGAATTAATACCTATTATCCTGAAATTGTTCCCAAAAATAGAAATGGAAGGAAAACTTCCAAACTCATTTTATGGGGTCAGTATTACCTTGATCCCAAAACCAGAGAAAGACCCTATCAAAGAGGAGAATTACAGACCAATATCCTTGATGAAGATGGATGCAAAATTCCCACCAAAATACTAGCCAATAGGATCCAACTAAGCTAGAAGGATTATTCACCATGACCAAATGGGATTTATTCCTAGGCTTCAAGGCTGGTTCAACATCCACAAATCAATTAGTGTGATACAATACATTAATAAAAGAAATAACAAGAACCATATGATACTCTCAATAGATTCTGAAAAAGCATTCAGCAAAGTACAGGATCCTTTCTTGAGCAAAACCCTTCAAAGTGTGGGGATAGAGGGTACATACCTCAATATCATAAAAGCCATCTATGAAAAACCCACAGTGAATATATTTCTCAATGAGGAAAATTGAGAGCTTTTCCCATAAGGTCAGGAACACAGCAGGGCCATCCACTATCATCACTGCTGTTCAACATAGTACTAGAAGTCTTAGCCTCAGCATCAGACAACAAAAAGAAATAAAAAGGCACCCAAATCAGCAAAGAAGTCAAACTGTCACTCTTTGCAGATGATATGTTACTTTATGTGGAAAACCCAAAAAACTCCACTCCAAACTGCTAGAACTCACACAGGAATTCAGAGAAATGTCAGGATATAAAATCAATGCACAGAAATCAGTTGCATTTCTATACACCAACAGCAAGACAGAAGAAAGAGAAATTAAGGAGTCAGTCCCATTTACAATTGCACCCCAAACCATAAGATACCTAGGAATACACCTAACCAAAGAGGCAAAGAATCTGTACTCAGAAAACTATAAATTACTCACAAAAGAAATGAGGAAGACACAAAGTAATGGAAAAATGCTCCACACTCATGGATTGGAAGAACCAATATTGTGAAAATGTCTATGCTACCTAGAGCAATCTACACATCTAATGCAATCCTTATCAAAATGCCATCAATTTGTTTCAAAGAAATGGACAATGGAAAAATCCCAAAATTTATATGGAACCAGAAAAGACCCCCAAATAGCCAGAGGGATGTTGAAAAAAAAAACAAAAAAAACAAAAACCAAAATTGGTGACATCACAATTCCAGACTTCAAGCTCTATTGCAAAGCTATCATCATCAAGACAGTATGGTACTGCCACAAAAACAGACCTATAGATTAATGGAACAGAATAGAGAGCCCAGAAATGGACCCTCAACTCTATGGTCAACCAATCTTTGACAAAGCAGGAAAGAATGTCCAATGGTAAAAAGACAGTATCTTCAACAAATGGTGTTGGGAAAATTGGACAGCCACATGCAGAAGAATGAAACTAGGCCATTTACTTATACCACACACAAAAATAGACTTAAAATGGATGAAAGACCTAAGTGTGAGACAGGAATCTATCAAAATCCTTGAAAAGAACACAGACAGAAACCTCTTTGACCTCAGCTGCAGCAACTTCTTCCTAGAAACATTGCCAAAGGCAAGGGAAACAAGGGCACAAATGAACTAGTGGGACTTCATGAAGATCAAAACTTTTTCACAACAAAGGAAACAATCAACAAACCAAAAGACAACCCACATAATGGGAGAAGGTACTTGCAAATGACATATCAGATAAAGGACTAGTATCCAAAATCTATAAAGAACTTATCAAACTCAACACCCAAAGAACAAATAATCCAACCATGGCCAGAAGACATGAACAGACATTTCTGCAAAGAAGACATCCAAATGGCCAACAGACACATGCAAAAGTGCTCAACATCACTTGGCATCAGGGAAATCCAAATCAAAACCACAGTGAGATACCACCTCACACTATTCAGAATGTGTAAAATTAACAAGTCCTGAAACAACAGATGTTGGTGAGGATGCAGAGAAAGGGGAACCCTCCTACACTGTTGGTGGGAATGCAAGCTGGTGCAGCCACTCTGGATAACAGTATGGAGGTTCCTCAAAAAGTTGAAAATAGAGCTACCCTATGACCTCACAATTGCACTACTGGGTATTTACCCTAAAGATACAAATGTAGTGATCTGAAGGGGCACGTGCACCCAAGTGTTTATAGCAGCAATGTCCACAAAAGCCGAACTACAGAACGAGCTTAGATGTCCATCAACAGAGGGATGGATAAAGAAGAAGTCACATATATGACTTCTTCTTTATCCATCCCAAATGGATTCTTTATCCATTTATTATTCCATTGTGTGTGTGTGTGTATTTATATATAATACTATGCAGCCATCAAAACCCCATAAATCTTGCCATTTACACAGATGGAACTAGAGGGTATTATGCTAAGTGAACTAAGTCAATCAGAGAAAGACAATTATCATATGATCTCTCTGATATGAGGTATTTGAGAGGCAGGGCGTGGTGTTCATGGCGGGGATGGGAGCAAAAAAATGAAACAAGATGGGACTGGGGAGGGAGACAAACCATAAAAGGGTCTTAATCTTAGGAAATAAACTGAGGGCTGCTGGGGGTTGGGGAAGAGGGATAGGGTAGCTGGGTGATGGACACTGGGGAGGGTATGTGCTATGGTGAGTGCTGTGAATTGTGTAAGACTGACGATTCACAGACCTGTACCCTTGAAGCAAATAATACATTATATAGTACAAAAAAAAAAAAAAAAAAGAATGAACTGAGAGTCCAAGGAGACCATCTCAGTTCTCAGGCACTAATGGAGAAGAGAATGCTGCCTAGAATGTGAACCCCACCGATTTGCAGAGGATCACCCCTGCATGTACAGTAGAAAATCAATCAGGATATACATCCAAAGAAACTGCCTGATACTACAAAACAAAACAAAACAAAACAAAAAAAACAAAAACAAAAACAAAAACAAAACCTTCTGAAAAGGTTATAGAGAACAGTACCTGAAATTCAAACAGGACCTAGAATAGTGGCTGTTCCCACTAGTCAGATTGGACAATCATATGATGCACAGAACTCTGGGTAGAGCATTCAGAATTACATTGCCCTAGTAGTGAACAGTTAGTCCTGAGAAAAACAACAACAAAAACACTGCACTGGTCCCATCTAATAAATCGTAAAAGCTAAATTTCAATGAATAAAATTGTTCCAAATAACTTAATAGTATTGCAAAACAAACCTCAAAAATGTTTATGGAAATACAAAAATGTCTGTCACCTAACAATATAAAAGGGCTAGCAGAAATAGGGAAAAAAGTAAACAAAAAAGAACAGAAAAAAAAAGTAAAAGAAAAAGAAAGCACAAATGCTGTCAGTAGAAAACAAATAATAAGATCATAAGAAATAAGAAAGAAAAGAATTTTTATAGCTATGTAACATCGTAGACAATTAAACTTATCCTGATGGTCATTTTACAATGCCTACATGCATCAAGTCATCATGTTGTAAGCCTTAAGCTAATATAATGTTATTATATCTCAATAAAACTGGAAGGAAAAAGAAAGCAATCCTCAGGAAAAAATAAAATTACCTCTGGTCCTATCCCTGACATTTGAGTAAGACCAGGGAATGATGCAAACAGAGAAAGTTAAGGAGTTTTGTAAGCATCTCAGCATGTTAAGAGTTTAATATATTTGAGGTTGCCAGAGAAGATCATGAGAGTTTGGAAGAGTGACAGGGAGATCCTGAGTTGTGAATTAGCCATGGGACTCACTGAATTAAGGAACATCAACCCTGGCCAACTTAAGGAGAAAAGGAAGGGATTTGCAGTATATTGGGCAGCTCTTAGAATCTAAAAGTAGAATCAAAGATAGAAACTTCTATCTTCAACATGGTTGAATTGGATAGCACACCTTAGCCCAAACACCTTGATAAGCTAGGTACAATAAAACAAGCATCCTTGGGACGCCTGGGTGGCTCAGTTGGTTAAGCGGCTGCCTTCGGCTCAGGTCATGATCCCAGCGTCCTGGGATCGAGTCCCATATCGGGCTCCTTGCTCAGCGGGGAGCCTGCTTCTCCCTCTGCCTCTGCCTGCCACTCTGTCTGCCTGTGCTCGCTCCTGCTCTCTCTCTGACAAATAAATAAATTAAAAAATAAATAAATAAAACAAGCATCCTTGAAAATTACAAATATCCGAATTGAGGGACATTTTACAAAAACACCTCACTAGTAATCTTCAAACTCTCAAAGTCATTGAAAACAAGGGAAGATTGAGGAACTATCACAGATCAGGGAGACTAAGGGGACGTGATGATTAAATATACTGTGGGATCCTAAAACGGAAAAAAAGAACATTAGTGGGAAAACTAGTGCAATTCGAATAAAGTGTGGACTTTAGTTAATAGTAAAAAAAAAAACCACTAAAACTTAGACAAATTCATAATATAAATGTAAATGGTCTTAAAGCTTCAATTAAAAAGACTAAAATTATCATCTTGGAAAAAATCCATCTGTATATATTCCCAACTCTATGCAGCTATAAAAAAATAAACTTTAAATATAAAGTCACAAGTAGATTAGAAGTAAAAAGATGGAGAGAGATAAAGCATGCCAATAATAAAAACAGAGAGACCTACAGAGGTTGTAATAATATCAAAGTAGATTTCACTGCAAAGCATATTACTAGGTTTAACTCATTTCCTGATGACATATAGATCAGTTTATTAAGAGAAATCTAACAGTCCTGAATCACCAATAAGAAAAATTAAAAATACATGAAGCAAAACTGGTAAAATTTCAAGGAGAATTAAAAAATGCACAGTAATAGCCAGAAATTTGTATAGTCATCTCAAAATACCTGACAGAATAAATACCAAAAAAATCAGTAAGGTTAGAGGAGACTTAAATGGTGCTATCAACCAACTTGATCTAAGATAATGTATAGAGCATTTCACCCAGCAACAAAAATATATATTTTATTTTCAAAGGCTTATGGAATCTTTATCAAAATAGACCAAATCCTGGATAATGAAAATATCTGTATAAAAGATTTATATTAGCAAATGTGACAGATTTCAAATCAATGACCTCAACTTCCAATGAGCTAGAATAAGGAAAGCAAATTGAACCAAAAGTCCAAAAGTAAGGGGAAGAAAATGAAAATATTTGCACAATTTTTATCTGAACAGTAACTTGGATCCACAATGTATAAGAACTTGCAAAATTCTATAATATAAAATAAGCCATCCAATAAAAAAGTGGGAACATTATCTAAACAAATGCTTCACTAAGGAAGATACATAGCAAATAAGCAGATGAATGACATTCAATATCATTAGTCATAAATAAGATACAAATTCAAACCAGAATGAAATACTACTACACATCTATTAGAATGTCAAAAATTTGAAAGTATCAAGTATTGATAAGAATGTGAAAGAACTGGAATTCTCCAACAATCCTAGCAAAATGTGAAATGGTGCAACTACTTTGGAAAAGAGTTCAGTACTTAAAAAGTTAAAGACACACTTACATGATCTAGCCTTCAATTCCCAGAGAAGAGAAAGTGTGCATTCATATAAAGACTAATTATATGAATGTTCATAGCAGCCTGATTTGTAATAGTCTAAAACTTGAGTTAACTCAAGTGATCAGAAATGGGTGAATGAATACAAAATATTCATTCTACAGTGTCTATCCATACAGTAGAATGCTTCCAAGCAATATAAAGGAATATACCACCATCAACATGGATAATCTCAAAGTAATTAAGCTGAGTGGAAAAAGTCAGACAAAATGTATGCATAATGTATGTCTCTAGGTTTACCTAAATGTAAACTAATCCATAGTGACTGCAAACAAGTAAGTGTCTGTCTGTGGAGGTTAGGATACAGGAAGTGCTGAGAGAGAGAAAAACAATTTTGTAAGAGTTATTGATAAGTATATTCATTATCTTAAGTGTGATGACGGTTTCATGATATACACATCTGTTAAAACTTATCAAATTGTACATTTTAAATATGTACAGCTTCTTGTTTGTCAATTATATTTTAATAAAGCTGTTAGAAAAATGGGACTTACAAAGGAATGTAGTGCATATACAGAATTGTGATTCTAACATTTTGTGGAAATGATATAACACAGATTGGAAGATTCATACTAGTCACACTCTCTTTGACATTTGTTATTATATTTCCCATTAATCTGTTACATCAAAAACTTTTTGTGAACTCTAATGATGTTTTATTTTTCCTCTCTCCTGACAAGAAATGGAAGAATTCATAGAACCATTTCATTCTGTCATAAAACTTTATCATATTTATTTAAATCTTTTTTGTTCCTTTCTGCCCCCATTATAGAATAAATAATTTGAGTGTTTTAACCTGTCAATACAAAATATTTAGGAAAAAAAGTGCTGAAAACAAAGGGCACAAAATATTTTGAGGGCCTATGGGTACTTGCATACTTACTAGGTACTTACATACCTACTATATGACTATATACTCATGGGTACTTATATACTTACTAGGTACTTACATACCTACTACACACTTACATACTCATGGGTACTTACGTACTTACTCAGTACTTACATACCTACTACATACTTATATACCTACTAGATGCTTATTTATTTTTACTTCTTTAAACGTTTTCCTCAGTTTTCTAAGGACGAATTATTATATCCATTTACAAATGAGGAAATCATTAGACCTGAAGAAACCTACCCAATTAATAAATGTTGAAATCAAAAAGGGAGCTCTGCTCCTAGTTGTCCAGAGTATATAGGCTCTTTTCATGGAGCTGTCAAATGCACTGTCATAGCCCACCTTCCTTCTGAGAAATACATTTGGCTGAACCCAAATAAAGTCTGTTTTTCAAAATTTCCTTTCTTCACTCATTCTTCAAATATTTATTTGTGCCAGATTCTGTACTATGTACTGGGTATATATTAGGAAGTTAGAATATATGTAGATCCAGCCCTTTTGGAACTTATAATTTGTCAAGAGGGTCAGTAGACTTCATTATAGCTTTTCAAAAAGCAACAACATGGACGCAGTTCATAAATATATGACACTGACAATCTGGTAGAACGTATGTGAAATATCTAAGGCTAGGGGATCCTATAAGTTGGCCACAGATCAATAGTGTGAATACTGTGGTTTTATTTGCTTTTAATCAAACACAATATTAAAATACAAAGGCAGGTATATACAGTGGGGAACAGGAGAAACACAGTACTTAAAAACGCTGTATTCTGTTTCATAGATCATAGACAAAGCATAGAATGTGGGGAGGTTTCAGGGGAGAAATAAACAACTGATTAATAGAATGGAAAATAGAACCCATGTAGAGAGATAAAAGAAAATGGAATTATTTGGCCTGAAGAAGGATGTGAAAAAATTTGAGAGTACTTAAACAAAGGAATTTTATGCAAAGGATAGTGTTAGGTTATTCAAAATTTCTATTGGAAAGGATAGAAAGAAAAAAAAAAAGCAGGTTTAATTTATAGCATAAGGATTGTCTAGACATAAAGGAGTATTCTGTTCACTTGTTTGTTTAGATTAAGGATGGTGCTTTAACCGCATGACCTCTAATGAACCATTTCCATCCAAAAATTCCATGATAACAATACATGGGCTTTAGATGGAACTAAGTGGACTTGACATTTTTAGTTCCATTCTTTATTGTAGTTTAGAAGTACATTCCGTGTTAATTCAGCAACATGTTTAGGGAACACTTTCCATCTGTCAGTAAGATGTTGAAAATTACTAAGTCACAACATTGAGCCAAGAAATGATGGATAATTTTGCACTATGAAGAAGTAATAAATTCCAGCTGTGAAAACCAAATAGCGTGAAAAAAGCTCTGGAATTTAAGGTTGGTATTGTCACCTCCATAACCCATATGGATAAGCCTTGGATAAAAAGCATACCTTCAGTCAACAGACTCACATGTACTTACATTTGGCTTAACTATTGCAAACAAGAGATTTTAACATGTTCATTTCTTGTAACTGTTTCGGTGCCAAGAAACACAGCATTTAGTGCCAAGACTTAACTGTATCTTCCAAAAAAGAATTTGAACAATTTATGCCCAGTGGTCAATTACAAACTTTCATAAAATTAGAAAAAAGAGAATGCTTTTTTATTAAAGTTTTCAAAAAACTGGAACAAAGCAGTGTTGATGACTTTCACTTCTGCACAGTAAAAATATTTGAAAGTAAGTAATATTAGCATGAATAATTATTTCCTTCTCAATACTCTCTTATATTTTAAGCAATTTAAGATGTTAATTAACTATACATAGTTTATATATAATTATATGTAGTATATAATATGTATATTATATGCATTATATATTAACAAACTATATATATATAGTACAATTTATATATAGTTATTGGAAAAGCTGCAGAAAGGAGCAAAGGCATGATCAAAAAATAAAACTATACTCATGTTTATTCCTTCAGTTAATCAAGAGGAGGACGATGTTTTCAAATGTGTGGCTTGCATGACATAGATGGTAAGCAAGAAATAGTTCTAACAATATGTAAACATGGTGCTTGATAGTATGATTTCATACTGGCTGGTGAGAAATTTATGCTCTGTTCAAGTGTCTTTCTTTCTTCCTAGTTGCTTCATCATTAAAACTTTGGTCATGAGAAGAGAGGGCTTCTATGACACTCACTAACCCCTCTTTTTCACAAAGAGAGAGTTAGATTTTGATAGGCCAGCATCAAACTAGAATTCAGTCAAACTAGAATTTAATGACACTGTTCTCATTGTATTTATTTTTACAATTATCTTTATGGCAAGCTAATAGATTTCCACTTGGAGTTATGATCAATGGCTTGTCCTTTCAGGGAGGGGGTTTTATTGCTGACATTGTTAGGATAGCCATTAAAAAAAGTTGTAATAAAACACAGACCGACTTTTAGTTGGCTTATTATTGCTTTCAGTTTGACTATAGATAAGACATCCCTTTATTGCCACTTCTATCTTACTTATTGTTAGTGATGATAAGATCCTTTGAAGAACTGTGTATGTATTCTTTCCAATGACATTTAATCGTTACAACTTGTTTGGGATTATTAGCATCTGTATCCTAACTCCTTGACTTATTGTAAATTTAGGGCAGGTTACTCAGTTGAATAATTGTTAAGTGTGTGGGTCTGGAGCCAGATCCTGTGGGTTCAAATATCTGCTTAACCACTTCCTACTTGGGTGACCTGTAAAGAAAATTACTTACATGTTTTGAGCCTTATACCCTTACCTATAAAATAAGAATAATAATAGTATATTTTGCATAGGACTGTTGTCAGGATTAAATGATATTTCACATAAAGTTTAGTACAGTGCCTTATACGTAATAAGTTTTCAAGACTATTAATTATCCCTATTGGACTTCTTTGAATTACCTGATTCTCTAATATAGTTGCTTCCTTGACATATATAGCAGGTATTTATTAATTTTTAAAATAAGTGAATGTTATAAAGATACAAAATACTAAAAACAAAACAAATAATATAAATTGTGTCCAAAGTATGTTGTAGGATAAACTAATTGTAGCTAGGGATTTTAGCTTTCCTCTGCAAAGAATAAGGGGCGTTGTATGAGAGCCCCTTGAAGTTCAACCTCATGGATAACTTTCAAATTTCCTATTGGTAATACCCATACCTACTGATAATATTTCCTGGTGATACCAAACTTCTACATATTTCCAATTCTAATTTTAAGATGTGGTGTGTGTGTGTGTGTGTGTGTGTGTGTGTGTAATAGTATACAGCCAAAAAAAAAAAAAAGAATGAAATCTTGCCATCTGCAATGACATGTGTGGAAGTGGAGAGTATAATGCCAAGTGAAACAAGTCAGTCAGAGAAAGACAAATATCATAGGATTTCACTCATATGTGGAATTTAAGAAACAAAAAAAAAAGCAAGGGAAAGAGAGAGACAGAATGTGAGAGAAAGAGATAAGACAAGAGACAGACTCTTGCCTATTAAGAACAAACATGGTCACCAGAGGTGAGGTGAGGGGTGGAGGGTATGGGTGAAAAAGGTATTGGGGATTAAGGAGTGCACTTGTCACGATGAGCACTGGGTGATGTATGGAATTACTGAATCACTATGTTGTACACCTGAAACTAATATAGCTCTGCATGTTAACTATACTGGAATTAAAATAATAAAATGGAATAAAACATTTTAAAATGTAAGCTGCAATTACTTTTATTAAGACATTACAAAATGGAAATAATGGATTCTGCAAGAAAAATATGTATATGTTTGCTTATATTTTAGGTGAATGATTCCCAATTCTTTTTCCTCTCTGACTCAGTGAAATGTCCTTTATTGAAAAGGACCCCAAAAAACTGTCAGTGTTTTAGGATTCCTGAAAGTAAGTACCTCTGTGACTCCCTGATAGTTAGCCACTGGGATTTTTTACTGCTCAATGCATGTTTATATTAAGAATATTGTGGTTTTAACCATCACAAGGACCAAACTAAAGATCTGAGCAGTTGTTCCAAAGGATTCTCTTCTTGAAGCAGTAATCATCATGGGACTTGGTATATGCTAATTCTAAACTCTAGGTTCATCCGTAGAGCTTCTAGGATAGGTATTTATAAAATAATATAACGTTCTAACATCTATGGAGAATTTCTAGAAACAGATAGAAATATCCACAGGATGTGTCAAACTTCTTTTTACAGATAGAGTTAACTAAAACAGCTGTATGATTCTTTTATAGTAATATGATTATTAATTGGCATTAAGTAATATATTGCATTTTCTGAATATGTTTTGTTTTTAGAATTCAGAAGGTAATTACAAAGAAAACTAAAATATAAACAGACTCCATTTTTTAAAAAAATATTTATTTATTTATTTGTCAGAGAGAGAGAGAGAGAGGTAAAGAGCAACAACAAGCAGGGGGAGCAGCAGGCAGGGGAGAAGCAGGCTCCCCACCCAGCAAGGAGACTTATGCGGGGCTGGATCCCAGGGTCCTGGGATCATGACCAAGTCAAAGGGAGCCACCTAACCAACTGAGCCACCCAGGTGCCCCTCCTTATTTGATTTTTTAAAAATATAACCCAATAACATATTCAGAATGGGGGATATCAAGCTCTATATGCTAAGTCATATAAGAAATTTCTGCCAGGAACCACCTGGGTGGCTCAGTGGGTTAAGCCTCTGCCTTCAGCTCAGGTCATGATCTCAGGGTCCTGGGATTGAGTCCCACATCAGGCTGTGCACTTAGGAGGGAGTCTATTTCTGTCCCTCTGCTCCTCCTCCTCACTCATGGGTGAGCTCTCTCTCTCTCTCTCTCTCTCTCTCTCTAAAATAAATAAATAAATAAATCTTTCAAAAAAATATTAAAAAAATAAAATGACCAACCCTAAAAAAAAAAGGAAAGAAAAGAAAACTTAGATTTGTGCTTATATGTTAAAATCAGCTTGAGGATCCAAGTGGCATCAGATTTTGCTTGCAAAACAACTATCCATTTTTAGCCATTAACAGCTTTATGAAATAATATATTAATGAGAGTAAAATTAGAGTTATAATTATACTACTTAATTAGCTTTGTAATCTTTATGGACAGAAATATAGATGATGATTCTGATAGACATACTCTGAGCAGTCTTAGACTCAATGTCTAGATTGCAAGTCTCTGGGCTGGAGTTTTCCTGTTATTAGGGCACCATTTGTATATGGTTCCTTGTTCAATGTTCATGTGGAAAATTATGGAAGTGGAGAGAGAGGTAATGCAGGATTTAGTTACCTCTAAATGCAGGATTCTGTTACCTCTACTTTCTTTTTAAAGATTTATTTATTTAAATAAATATTTATTTATATTGTGAGAGAGAGAGCAAGCGAGCAAGCAAGCATGCAGAGGAAGAAGGAGAAGCAGACTCCCCGCTAAGTGCAGAGCCTGATGTGGGGCTCAATCTCTGGACCCTAAGATTATGACCTAAGCAGAAATCAAGAGTCAGAAGCTTAACCAGCTGAGCCACCCAGGCACCACTGGTCATTTTATTTTTATTATCTATTATGTTCCTAAATGAAACGACATCGTTTTTTAAATAGTAATTTAAAAATCTTATAAACCAAAACAAATACAAATATTTTTCTTCTAAGGGTAAACGAAAGGTATTTTTTTTTAAGTTCTACATTTCTTAAGTTTTTTTTTATAAAGTGTCTAATACTTATTTTTCTCACATTCTGCTATCAGTTTCCAACTAGGAGTGTGTGTGTGTGTGTGTGTGTGTGTGTGTGTGTGATGTTAGTTTGCATTTTTGGAGAATCAAATTTACTGGGTGAAGGATGAGAGGAGCAGTATAACAAGGATGAAGTTTTTCAAACAAAAGTATCACAGAATGTTAAATTTCTGAGTCAATTTCCTTAAAAAAATATCAACTGCATCAACACAGTTCTTATTAAAACAAATATGTAGTTCTTTCCTTTATAAACTCAATTATAAACCTCACTGGGCAAAAAGCTATTTCCTTTCATGGCTTTTACTACAGATCAACCTGGAATCTAGAATATTTGGCATACCTCCTGACTCATTGTGTGGGCTCCTTTTTAGCTTTCTGGTTAAATCTCATAATTTCCTCTTATTATTAAGAAGAAGAAAAAAAAAACAAAATAAAATAACATCACCAAATAATTGCACACCCTTTGACAGTGAGGTAGTCAACGGATGGAAGTTACTGAACACAAGTTATAAAAAGACTAAATGTGTTCCACTTAGACTATTAAAGGATGCACATGTAGGTCATTCATTTCTTCACAGAAATACTAGATGGCTGTTTTCTGGTCCTATTCATACAGATAAACTTTCCCTCAAGGGCTCTGTAAGAACCAAAATATTTCAGTGCCAAAGACGCTATTTCCCCCTTTCTTGTTTTTCTCATACACATACAGAGAGAGAGAGATACTCAAACACAAATAATTGTCAGAAAATGGAGAAAAGATTACATTTTGCAAAACAAACAAATAGATGCATGACAGCAAAACCTATGATGCATCAAAAATTTACCATAAAATATAATAATATTGGTATAAAAATACATCCTACTGAATTAACAGAAGCTTCTTTGCTCAGAAAATAAGCTCTTCAGATTACCACGCTTTTTAAAAAAATACATTAATTTTCATGGCAACCACTTTAAAGGTTCAGAAATGTACCAGAAGTTGAATCATTTTTTTTTAATTTCTATTTAAAAAAGAAAGGAGATGACATTTGTCCACATTGTGTTTTTAAAGTAGCAATGCAGAGCTACACACTTGTAAAGTAAAATAAAATGTATTAGCATTAGATTGAGTATAAACTACACAGACTTCAGTAACACTTACATGCCAGGCAATATGTCTAAAATATATTCTGAGAGATACTAATTCCATGAGATTGTTGTTAAGTGTTATTTTACAAATCATCTGGGGACAAATCAGTGTAAGAGTAAAACATCTTCTAAAACAGTAAAGCAATGTGTTTTTTGTTTCTCTCCCTCCTGAATTTTATTGTTCCACAGCTGTTTTGCCAGGGTAAGGAGAGGAGTAGGTAAGTGCTACCTCAATGATGGTAAGATATGATGTAGAAGAAGTTTCTTTAGGTAGGTAGAGAAAGTAAAGTGCCCACTTCTGGATCCTGAGAGATTGTGAGAAGAAAAACTTCATCCTTGTCACACTGCTGCTCTCATCCTTCACCCAATTTTTAATTCTCTATTTGATTCCTTATTTGATTCTCTAATCAAATCTAATCTCAAAAAGATGCAGAGCTTCCAGGAGAAATATCTAGTATCAGGTATGTAACACAGTCAATAAAAATCAGGGGATACTCTATGACATTCAAAGTGAGTAGGAGCTAGAGAGATAAGCATGAGACGTTATTTCTGGTTCCTCACAAGACCTGGACCATGTGTCTCTCTGTATCTTAGCTCAAGAGCTTTTATGCAACAGCAGAAACTTAAGATAAGTTTGCGGCTCACCAGAAATGGAGATGTGGAGGGACACAGCCAAGCCTATGCTCCAGCGATGGGTGGTGATGTCTGCGCTCCACAGCACAGGGTACTGTAGGGGTGCAGATCAGACCAATCAGGCAGCAGAGACCAATCAGGTCCCAGAGAAAGGAGGGTCTTTCTCTTTCCACCTTTTAACGTAAAGGTATATAATCCCACCATCCTAAGTATCTGAGATATCATGATGCCATGTGTTAGAAAATTTAAAACCTGGCTCCCAGCAGCCTCCCTCAACAACAAATTCATCCTCCTGCCCCCGGACAAAAGCGACAGCCATCCAGCAGGGAAGAGTTGCTTTAGGATGATCACATAATTTGTTTGCTAATCAAAATACAACACAGAACTTTGTAACCTATTTTTAAATGCAGGAAGCATTGATTACAAACACTAAACAGACACTTTAAGTACATGCATGTAAATGAACTGTTTTCCAAGATACAGAATTTAGTATATCATCCTTTACTGTGTATGTGAGGAGCACAGAAATTTCCCCCGTGGATTGTCTTGAAATCAGGGAACTAACATTTGCGAATGCTATTCTAAGTGCAAGTAATTAAACATTTTGAAAATACCTAACTTCAAATATCATGAATTATTCTACTGTTGTTACAGCCATTAATATCAGAGCTTCTCTGTTCAGGCTCACTCCAGGCCCTCCACCCTACGTGTCATTTAGCCCAATATTTACTGTACAGTTAAAGATTCCTGCCTCTGGATGTTCCCACAACAACTTTAAATAAACTTTCATGCAAGCTGACAGTTAGAGCACCTGAGCAGGGAACTGAGACTTTATGATGTCTGTAGCTCAGAGTGTATAAAATATTTTGTGCTTTATTTGCCCATGAATATATAATAACTGTAACATGTAAAAATAATCTTCAGTATTAAAGGCATTATTCACATTAATACACTAGAATACTAGAAAATGTCAAGCTTTAATTTAATATTGAAAAGACAAGACTATGTGAACTTCTAAGATACTATTAACTATTATGTATATATTAATGAATATACACAAATATAGTACAAGTAAAAAAAACATGAATGATACACAACTACTTCAGAAGAAGGGAAGGAGAGAAGATAGAGGTGGGTTTTATATGTTATTGTAGGGGTCTGAATGTTTTAAAAGAGATACCTTAGGCCAAATGTTAAAATCTATTAAAAATGGTAATTACTTACTATATAACTTCCTGCACAAGTCTGCATGGTAGAAGTATTTTATAATTATTTAGGCACTTGCTTTAACTCTAAAACATCTATTTTTATGTTCTTACAGACTAAGCAGACTAATTCAAATTTCCTTGTCAGAGATTTAGGGGAAAATAAAAGCATACATTGGTCACACCTATCTTTTAGTTTCAATGTGTGCAGTATCAGGTTGGAAAACCAGGCTACAGAAAGTACAAAGCTACTGTAGGAAACTCAAGTTCCTCTCATAAGCTCTAGCTGGTATGATTATAGCTAGCATCTTATTTTGAGATAATTAGCCAAACAGCAGGTTATAAAACAAGACTGCTCAAAAGTAACAAATGATGCTGAACCAAGAATTATCTAAAATTCTAGATAAGGCAGAGGGAGACCAGATAAGAAAGCAGGAAACACAGCCAAAGGAAAGAGCAGGCAATGCATTCCCGAGAGCTGTGATGGGAGTATGGAGCTGACCAGGAAAGCCCAAGGAGAACAACTGATGAAAAGAGAATGTGACATAGACATCTAAGGAACAGAGATTGTAAATTCTAAACTGGAGACAGAGGACATAATGGAAAGACATGGATTCTGATATCATCTTATAAGAGTTAAATTATAGAAAAGTTTTAACTCCGATTACAAAGTAGAAGCAAGAATCTAGTACCGCTTTGTCAAATCCCAAATCTGCATTTCCTTCCTAAAATAGAAAATGGCAGGCAGGAAGTAGGGGAAGTTTGAAATTGAAATTTGGAATGAAATTCCTGGAGCTAGTGCAACTGATGTATTGCATATATTTTGATCCAGCATTCAAATCTGGTGTTTGTCCAACATTGTAATAAGTAGTGGAACAGCCTTCCAAGAAGGGTGCACACCTGTAATTTAATAAAAGGTATAGGTCTACATTTTATAAATATTGTTTTAATCCTCTGGGCATATAGTAAAGGAAGAGTAAACACCTTACCTTCAAGCAAAAGTAAACGATTTTATGACAACTTAATATTAACAACTCACAAAACAAAGTTGAACTTATCTTGCCATAAATATGAGTATAGCATAGATTTAAATCTTTACTTACACAGAAATAGAGCTAAAATATGTTTTAAAAATATTTATGAATTTAAATCCAAATGTGCCAAATGCAGTTTTTACACATAAATGTAGCCATCTCAAAAACTATGTGTAATAAGATGGGAAAATATGCAATTTAATTTTAAAATTTGTATCCACTCTCACCAAGACTAAACTATTGGAGAAAGACTCCTAAACTATACTTAATTTATATCTATTCAAAGTGGTTTTGAGGCCTCCTTAAATTCTAGATTTACATAAAATTTTTACACATATTGAATGATAGTTGTTAAATCTGCAAGAACTGCAAAAACTCAAGAATTACACTGGACAGAATTCAATAAACATGGTATTCCAGTAAATATAAAGATTAAATAATTTTAAAAGTATTTACACCTTGAAGAGTTTTTCTTTTTTTTTTTAATTTTTTTTTTTTTTTTTAATTTTTTTGTCAGCGAGAGAGAGAGAGCGAGCACAGGCAGACAGAGTGGTAGGCAGAGACAGAGGGAGAAGCAGGCTCCCTGCCGAGCAAGGAGCCCGATGTGGGACTCGATCCCAAGACGCTGGGATCATGACCTGAGCCGAAGGCAGCCGCTTAACCAACTGAGCCACCCAGGCGTCCTGAAGAGTTTTCTTATAATCCCCGTCCTATATGTGTATTTTATTTGTTTGCAAATTATTCTGCTCTCTTTTGTTAAGTTTTTCCATAGTGTCTCAGTGAACCACAACCCCTACATTGGTATTATCCATACAATTTAAAGCAAAAAAAAAAAAAAAAAAAATTTTGTTTCATTTAGGATACGTCAAGGTAGAACAAATTACAATTTTAGACCTTTAGAATTGACAGAAGCCAATTAGATCTAAAATTGTAGGGGTGCCTGGGTGGCTCAGTGGGGTAAAGCCTCTGCCTTTGGCTCAGGTCATGATCCTAGGGTCCTGGGATCAAGCCCACATCAGGCTCTCTGCTCCATGGAGAGCCTGCTTCTTCCTTTCTCCCTGCCTGCCTCTCTTCGGACTTGTGATCTCTGTCTGTCAAATAAATAAATAAAATCTTTAATAAAAAAAAATAAAATAAAATTGTAGATAAATTGCTGCTGAGAAATAAGATGTAACAGCTAAGTGAACTCCAAGAGTAAAAGAGAATCTGCCCCTAAATTTAGCAGTGAACTAAGAAAGTATAGAAGTATGTGGGAACAACAATGAAAACGAGTTGAATGTTGAAGTTTTCTGTAAGAGAATAGTTTAGTGGCTCAATAGCACTTCATACAAATCTATTTTATATCTTGTGAGGGTCTGAGGACACTCAACATGAGAAATAGTGAAATTTGCTTTCTATTCTAGGCAAGGTCTCTTCCCACAAAAACACATGTAACTCAGATTCAAATAATAAAGACTTAGTTTGATAGAGTTCATCTTTAGGAAGTGTTTGGGGATGCCTGGGTGGCTCAGTTGGTTAAGCACATGCCTTTTGCTCAGGGCATGATCCCAGGGTCCTGGGATCCAGTCCTGCATTGGGGGAGGGATGGTTTCCTTGTTCAGCAGGGAACCTGCTTCTCTCTCTGCCTGCCACTCCCCCTGCTTGTGCTCTAATAATAAATAAAATCCTAAATAAATAAATAAATCAAATAAATAAATAAATAAATAAAATCCTAAAAGATAAGAGAGAGAGAGAAGTGTTTTTCTTTTTCCCACTCAGTGGAAGTATTAAAAGGTGAACTATCCCACAAATGTTTAAACAGATTTAGTAAAAATACATGGCATTTCTACATTTATTGACAACAGAAGAAAGGGGGAAGGAGGTAGTTTTTTAGCCTATTAAGAATAAAGGTTGAGAAATGCTATACTAAACTGTAATGTATGTAGAAGTATTTTTTATTTTTTATTTTTTTAAGATTTTATTTATTTATTAGTTAGAGAGAGAGAGAGAGAGCACAGGCAGACCGAGAGGCAGGCAGAGGCAGAGGGAGGAGCAGGCTCCCTGCTGAGCAAGGAGCCCGATGTGGGACTCGATCCCAGGATGCTGGGATCATGACCTGAGCCGAAGGCAGCTGCTTAACCAACTGAGCCACCCAGGTGTCCCTAGAAGTATTTTTTAAATTGGGGTGCCTGAGTGACTCATTCTGTTAAGTGTTTGACTCTTGATTTCCCTCAGGTCATGATCCCAGGGCCTTGAGATCAAGCCCAGATCAGGATCCACGCTTAGGGTGGATGGACGGGCTTAATGCAGAATTGGCTTGGGATTCTCTGTCTCCCTCTGCCTCACCCCCGCACCCCCAGCTGGTGCTCTCTCTCTCTCTCTCACACTCTAAACAAACAAATATATATATATATATATATATATATATATATACACATACACAAAATCTTAAAAAAGAAAAGTTTTTTAATTAAATTAGTGCCTGCCCACAATAACATTTTATAGTGGGTCTAAGACAAATCAGATGCAACCTCCCTGCCTCTTCTCTCCCTCTTACTGTATGTATGTATGTGCTTGTATATTGGTCAGGAATTTACAACAATGACCATGGCCAGGAGAATTCTATATAACTTTATACAGAAAACATTTAAATATTTTTCTCTTTACACATAAAGAATGAGGTGGCTTTAGGGGCACCTGGGTGGTTTAGTCAATTACCTGTCTGACTTTTAGTTTTATCTTGGGTCATGATCTTGGGATCCTGGGATCGAGCCCTGTGTGGGGCTCTGCACTGGGCACTTGTCCCTCTCCCACCCCTCCCCCCCCTCCCATACCCCGACTGGTACATGTGAGTGTGCACACACGAGCTCTCTCTCTCCTTCTCTCTAATAAATAAATAAATTTGTTTTTGTTTTTGTTTTTTAAAGAATGAGGTGGCTTTATACTATGTTCATAGAGTAAATGCTTTAGTGTGAAATAACCCTGGATTCAAGTTCCAGTTCCACCACCTGCTAGCCATGGAAGTTTGGGTAAGTTATATAACCTCCTTGGGTCTCTTTTACCACATAAATAAAATAAGGATAGTAAAGGATTGTGTGAAATAATGAATATAAAGCCTTTAACACATTTTCTGGACCATATGGCAAGCACAACAAATACTGGGAATTATGGTTATTATAATGATCAATAATGATCAGTTTGAACAGTATAATATATCACAACAGTTAAATCACATTAACATAAGGAACAAATTATAGATATTCCAGAAAAATATTCATATAACTAACATAAGTCATTATTCCATTTTGCTTCAGTAAACAAAAAAATACTAAGGACAACAGAGCAAACTTGCCAGTAATATAAACCAGTCTGCAAAAGTCCTTGATAATCAGTGATGACTATACTTTGAGGCTTTGTGAACTGATGAGTACCAATTTCACAAAGTGGTAAATGGGGTTTCATGATACTATGATAAGCTGTTTTTTATCATGTTCTGAAGACATATGGAAGACAGTATTAGGAAAAACACTTAAAGACACATGAACGTTAATTATTACACATATAGATCATGAATGTTGTTCAATATAAATGGAGTTTCAGAGAGCATAAAGGTTTTTCATTATTTCCTTTTTCCTCAGAAGAATTCACTAAGAGCATTGTGGAATATAACAGATGCATTTAACACAATTTTGTCTATGAAACATGGAAGTCCTATACTCAGTTTGAATAAACCTTTCTCTCTCTCTTTCTTTCTTTCTTTTTTATAGAAGGTGGGGGAGGGGCAGAGGGAGAAGGAGAGAGAGAATTCCAAGCAGGCCTCACGCTGTAGAGCCCGACAAGGTGTTCCATTTTACAATCCTGAGATCATGACCTGAGCCGAAATCAAGAACTTAACTGATTAAGCCACCCAGGTGCTCCAAACTTTGCATTTCTTAATCAATTACTAGATTAAATATTTTTTTGCTTCCCCGACAATGCCAAGTTTGGTGTATTCACCTACAATATAGCCTCTATTAGTGTTTAATAAATGTTGATAACATGAACTACACATGACAACTACTCTTCATTTCTGTCTTGCTGTTGACACTTTCAAGATAGAATGAAATGCATAAACAAAACAAATATGTTCGCCATTTCTGCAATGTTAATTAAGGAATAATTCTTTTAAATAAAAGTATTTGATTTTAAGGAAAAAGATAAGTGTTTCAGAAACAAATGCTAACTTAAATGATCATTGTCATCTATTAAAACAGAACAGATAGTTGTATTATCTTCTCCCTTCCTTTCATCATGTTTAAGAATAGCCAGTAATCGGGACACCTGGAAGGCTCAGTTGGTTAAGCTGCTGCCTTCGGCTCAGGTCATGATCCCAGGGTGTTGGGATTGAATCCCGTGTTGGGCTCCTTGCTCGGCAGGGAGCTTTCTTCCCCCTCTCTCTGCCTCTGCCTGCCACTCTGCCTGCTTGTGCTCTCTCTCCCTTTCTCTGACAAATTAAATAAATAAATAAATAGATAAATAAATAAAATCTTAAAAAAAAAAAGAGTAACCAGTAATCATTGCATGACTGGAAAATCATATGTATTTAAGCAAAAAATAAAAAACAAATAAAAAACAAATAAAAAACAAAGATAATGTCTCATTCTTTCCATTCATTAAATACTAATGCTACGCACATACTCTAATACAAGAAGGTGGTAGTTTAGCCTACCTTTTAGATCCACCTTTTTAGAAATAGTTTTGAGTCATTTTCAGCAGTATTACTCTTCCGCCTTACCCTTCTATGGGTAAAAGTAGCTAACCTGAGAACAGAGGGACAAAACTTTCTCATGTGAGACCTTAGTTTCACCAGAATTGTGCTCAGATTCCTTTCACTATGGCCATGTCTGATGATGACACAAATACAATAGGTATGATCCAGGGTCACAAAACACTCACCACAGTTGGCCTCATCTGAGGCATCTGCACAGTCTGGATCCTCATCACAAACCCACAGCTTGGAAATGCAATGTTTAGTTGTTTTACACTGGAAATAGTCTGGAGAACAGCTGTTTTCAGCTTAAGAGGAAAACATGTATTAAAATGCAGCTTTGAATAAGAACAGACATTTTATCTAAAAAACTATCAGAGGAACAAATGCTTAAGAAAGTCAACTGGAAATGTATTATCTTTTAATTAATAAGGCTCTGAAGGTGAAGGGTTTTGACTTTCATTATCTATGATATATTCCAAATATCCTTCCCAGTAGAAAGAAATAAAACATATTTCTATAATGATACATTTGATAAAAATCAGAGTTCTTGATACAATCCCCCCCTTGATTAGCTATATTTTGAAATCAATTTCAAAAACAAATAATTTGGAAACTTTCAGAATAATTTTACCAAATAAATATAAGAATTTATATATATGCATTTCTATAAACAGAAGAATTATTAAAATCAGAAGGTATTTGTGAATCAGGAACTAAAAAAACATCAAACTTCTCAAAATCTCTAGTCGTGTTGAGTTTTTGAGGGAAGGGGTAGAAATCTGACTTAGACTGTAAACTGCCTCACAAATCCTAGTCAGTTTAATGGATCAGCTCTTGGAATGACTAACTATAAAGAACTGGTACTGACTTTATTCTGAATGCACCATCTTAATCAAATCGCTGGATGACTGCACATTATTTACTGATAAAAGTTTTAGGGGAATAAAATAAAACTTCAGCAAGACAAAAACGTTGACAGCAGTTCTGTCGAAACCCTGAAACCTGACAGGTACTTTATTGCTCGTATTTTGTGTGTTTGGGTTTGCGTGTGGGCATGCCTGTCTGCCTACGTGCATGTATGTATATGGTGGAAATTGTTTTGCCTTCCATTGAATCTGTTTGATTTTTGGTAGGGGATGGAAAGAAGAGGTGAAAAGAGTACAAAAAATTTTACTATTGTTCTTTGAAGTGTCTGGCAAAGATACATTAAATGGAGTATTATTTACATTTTTTAACAAATAATTTTGTTAGGTTTTCTTGCTCAGATTTTCTCAGCATACATTCGACATGTATTTTATGGGGGAAATGATCTCTAATTAATGGAGTTGATTTCAAGTAACTAATCAACAGAAGAAAATTATTTGTAGCTGCTTAATGTGGGCAAAAAAAATCAATTTATGAATAAAACACCACAGTCACCTGTAATGTTGGTTTTGTTGCTTCTCTTAAGGATGATGTGAATGAGTGTTTGTTGTTTAATGTTTGCTGTAATCTTTAGGTAGCTATCTAAGTAAAGACCACCTGTGTTTTAATTTTCTTTAAAGCCTTTATAGGGAACTTCTTAAGTAACCCATCCCCCAAGGTGCCAATTTGGAGGTATATGTCCATAATTGCTGTTACATTTTTCTACATTATGCAGATGTATGGCACACAATAAAAAAATTTAGACCCATGTAGCTGAGAATCAGAAGTAAGACGAGATGGAACATTCTGAGGTGACTTACGACAGTCCCTTTCATCTTCTTCATCCCCACAGTCGTCTTGTCCATTACACCTGAGGTTTACTGGGATGCATTTTTGGTTCTTTGTACACTTGAACTGACCTGACAGGCAGACATGTGTGTCTAAAAGAAAGAAAGAACAACAACAACAAATCTGCACTGAAAACTGTGCCTGCATTTAAATTGGTGCAGACAAAATCAGGTAAGAATTGGACTTATGTTCCTTGGTTAAGAATTTAATCACCTACCACAGTTGAGTTCATCAGAATTGTCACCACAGTCATTCTCTCCATCACAGATGAAAGCTGGCAGAGCACAGAGCCCAGTGCCACACTGAAACCGGCCTGGCTGACATTTAAATTCAGCTAGGGGAGAAAACAGACTGGTATCATTGAATGCCAAGCTTTGCTCATGACTTCTTAAATAGAGCTTTTCTGATGTTATGGGTATTTATTATTTCATTATATTAAACATACACTAGAGCACACCGTGAATGTCTCATACTTAGTAGCTATTGGATTCAGATGTACAGTATAACCAGGCTATAAGCAACTCAGATGGCCTCCAGGTTACATATCACAAGTTAACAGTAAGAAATCCAAGATGATAATGCATCTTTGCCATATTTATTAGTTTATATATGAAATAATGATAACAATAATCATCATAATAAAGTAGGCTCTGTTGAATATCTGCTCTGTATCAAACACTGGGTGAGACCCTTTCACAAAGAGGACTAACTGAATCTCATCAAAACCTTCTCACCTCAGTATCTCCACGACTGTGTTATAAATGAAAAAACTAGGTCTCATGGATATTTATAGCTCACTCAAGTATCTACAAGTTTCAAGTGCCAGAAATGGAAATTAGATCTAGATCTGACTCTGAGTCTTCTCACAAACTATATTGCTTGGTAATAAAATGCTTAACTTTTGACTGATAATCCTAACGTATGTAGTTCAGATAAGTCAACTGAATGAATATTAATAGTGATATTTTAAACTTTCTTTGGGAAATTAATTATGCATTTATATTTATACAATATTAAGTAAAAATTTCCTTAACATTAAGAAAATAACTCAATATGTGCTCTACTTCCATAGAAGTGAGTCCTAAAATGTTGAAAGTCATTCAATTTCTATCTATTACATTTCTTAGTAAACCACACTAAGTGTTAAAACTGTGTGATACTTAATTTCTCACATTCTAAACTCATGCATTTCCTCTATTTTCTGTTGCTTCATATGTGATTTTCTTGAAATCACATATGATTTCTTGAATTTTGGTAGCAAAAGATGGTCCTCTACCAAAACAACCTTCCCATAAGAAGATTTCTAACTATCAGAGGAGTTTCAATGCCTGGAAGATAGCTGGGAAGCCTATCAGACCTTCAAATGTGTCTCCAGAATGATCTTTTGTGTACTAGAGCATCATAGAAAATGCAGTTAAAAACTTAAGATGCCAGAGAATTCATGATGCATCACTCTTAACCACATTTATTTAAACAACATTATTGAAGTTTGCAACTATGTGAAACTGGGTTTAAGCTTTCATGCCTTTTCAGATGAAATTATTGAGACTGTCAGTAACTTAGTAACTACAAAATTTGAAGATATAGCTACTCAAATATGAATTCTAGACAGTCCACAGACTCATGTACATCACTTCCCACCTCACCATAATTCTCAAAATAAGGCTTCATGCCTACAGATGTTCAGTGCTATTAACCCTTTGACTCCAAGTAAAAGATTATGTACTAAAAGCTAAAAGATCACAGAGACAATGTCACCAATAAAAACATGTAGTACTGGTATTTAACTAGGATAAGGATGATATGGAGACTCTTAGATATCAGATGTCTCTTTGCTTTCCCCTTAAAAGAAACTAAGGTTATATTTGTTCATCATATATTTTCAAAGGGGTAAATATGAAAATATTTGGTTAATTTTTTTATATCAGTATGGTTATAGCATGATACTCCAGTCAAGATGAAAGTTAGAGCTAAGGAGCTGCAGATAGTTTAGAAGGAAAAGCATTGGGAGCCACTAATTGTGTCTGCAAGTCATTATGGTGGTATTTCTCAGAGAACACTTCAGTAAATCTGGGCAGGGAAAGTCATCCTAATATGAGGACTCATTTAATGTATTTGTTCTTCGTTATTTCTATAAATTACAAAATAAGTTGTGTTTATTTTATTTATTATATTGTTAAAAGTTTACTTTATTGTAAGGAAATCAGTAACTTTCTTTTAATGAGTAAATCTCAGTTGGTCACCGATATAATTTGTTCCTTTGATGGTCCTTTTAATTCAAATATAATTTAGGCATAATAGTATACTTACATCATATAAAAACCACTCATATGTATTGTCTATCATAGTGAAATGGACCTTTCAAAAACATAAGAAGAATAATAGAAAAGCAATGATTTCTGTAACTTTTTTTCCTTTTTCTTGAATATATTATTAGCGAAACAACTTCAAATGGGTTATACACTTGGTAGTAGCCAGAGAGATAGAATACATCTCATCTAAGTAACTATCTAGAGGCCCTAAGGTCAGAACAACTTTGTAATCATGTGGTGGAAAGTTCTACAGCAGAAAGTAACTAGCTTTTACTTCTTTAGTGTAAGCTTAAGGATTTTTAACTCAATTGTTAAGGCCAAATCATGGCAAATATCCACCGAGATTTGAGGGAATTATCATGATGGACTATAAGCATCTTCAACTTGATAGGATAGTATTGGAGTGACCCATAGTGTGAACTACAAAAGACTATCAAGAAAAAGTTTACTGATTGTCCATTACAACCGAAGTTACCAAAGATAGCTAAATGTATATACCCATATATGCACATATACATAAGCCATATACATTTACACACACACACACACACACACACACACACACACATTCTTATATGGGTATACATACCTATATGTATGCATGTATATATGTATGTATGTATGTATGTATGTATTTGGCACCTAACCATTCCAATCACAATTTGAGTTGAAGTAAAATAAGTAGTCATTTTAAGGAATACCTAAGAGCATACTAAATAATTAGTAGAACAAACTAATGATTTATATTGGAAAAAAAATCTCACTTTTAAGGAATGTTCAGTATTTTAATACTGTGAAGATTAATCCCTTAAAGGTAAGATCTTAGTTATTGATTGGCATTCTGCAAACTTGCCATTTTTTGCTTTTAATTTGGTGATATATCCGGGCAAAATCATGTTGATTGTTATTTATACTGATTATTACATGAAGGGTGTAATTTTTCTGTAAGTAAGAAAAGTTAAAACAAAACACTAACACAAATTGCTGTTGATGTCATTCTAAATGTAACAGTTAACAGAGAAATACTCAAGAGATTGTTAACAATATTTGTTGTATTTTTAAAGATTTTGTAAAAGTATCAGAAGGTCATACTTAAGGTCTCACTTCAATTTTCAGTGTCTGGGATTTAAGGAGCTCTGAATTCTGAATGCCCACATTTCACCAGTATACTTACGACAGTCGTCAGGTTCGTCAGATCCATCGCCACAGTCATCCACAGTGTCACATTTCCACCAGAATGGAATACATTTATCAGTTTTGCATTGAAACTTTAAAAAAAAATAGAAAAAAGGGGGAAAAAAAGGTTGAAGAACCCTACCCTGATATAAAATTGATATTTAAAAACTCACCAGGGCAGAGTAGCCTAGCCTACACTCTTGCTGCAAATGTTAACTGTGGTGGTCTTAGAGCATTCCACATAGGGAATAAATGCACAACAAGCAGCAAAATGATCTTCCAGGAAAGCACATTGTTCAGGAAAACCTCCTGGGATTTCTGGAGCACAGACAAGCTCATTCATTTACATAAGATCTACAGCTGCTGGATGTTCTTGCACCACAGCAAGTTAGGTAGTTGCTACAGAGACCCTGTGGCCAGCAAATTTAAAATACTTATTATTGGAGCCTTTACAGAAAGCATGGCAAATGCTGAAGAGGGCTAAAAATCACCAGACATATCAGGAACAGTTATCCTGAATGAAATGAAAAGTTGAATTAATTTAGTTAATTCAAATTAAGTTAACTGAATTGCACTTTCTTAGGAATCTTAGACAACTGGATTAACATCTCTCTATCTCTATTCCTTAGCCACCAAATAAGGAGTTAAATATAATCTGGATGATCTTTTCTGGCACTGTCATGCTGTTATTCCATGGAAATTTTCTGAACATACTGCCTTTAGCCATAATGAATATCTGCCCAAATAAGTTTCAAGAATATTTCTTTAAAGCAGTTAAAACTGGTACACTTATTTTCAGTTTTCAGAATTCCTAATAAATATACATGATCTTTGAGGATAAATAAGATAAACTGTCACAACTAGAAAATAGGTACAAATGGGAGGAGTCAAGATGGCGGAGAAGTAGCAGGCTGAGATGACATCAGGCAGCAGGAGATCAGCTAGATAGCCTATCAAAACATTCTGAACACCTACGAATCCAACAGGAGATGGAAGAGAAGAAAAATAACAATTCTAGAAACAGAAAATCGGCCACTTTCTAAAAGGTAGGACCAGCAGAGAAGTGAATCCAACGCGACGGGAAGACAGACCCCAGGGGGAGGGGCCGGCTCCCGGCAAGCGGCAGAGCACAAAATCTGGACTTAAAAGTCTGCTCCACGGAGGGACATCGATCCAGAGGCTAAACTGGGGTGAAGACCTCACGGGGACAGTGTGGACTCAGGTCCCCCGGGATCACAGAAGGATCGGGGGTGTCTGAGTGTCACAGAGCTCACAGGTATTAGAGCGGGAAAGCCAGCTGCAGAGACAGAGCCGAGGTTTCCTAGAGCCATGGTCTGTGACATGGGCCGGTGCTCTGTGACACGGGCCGGTGCTCTTTGCGAAAGGTCCCCACAAAATCCAGGGAGACTCCGACCTGGGAGAGCTCAGGGATCTACGGAGTTCGGAGACTCCAGGTGGGACTCTGCCAGAGACAGAGACGCTTGGTCACAGGCTGGGTGAGCTCGGAGCACTCCCAGAAGCCAGTGAGATGGGACTGATTACGTACGATTTTCTCCAAGCGCGGCCGGAGGCTGGGGAGACGGGAGTGATTAAACGCTTTATTCTGAAGGCACACTGAAGACTGGCGCCCCTAGCTCTCCGCTCCTCCGAACCGGAGATTGGGAGGCCGCCATTTTTATTCCTGTCCTCCGGAACTCTACGGAAAGCGTTCAGGGAACAAAAGCTCCCGAAAGTGAACCTGAGAGGACTACTTAGCCCGGCCCCTGGTAAGGGCGGTGAAATTCCACCTGGGGCAGAGACAATTGAGAATCACTACAACAGGCCCCTCCCCCAGAAGATCAACAAGAAATCCAGCCAAAACCAAGTTCACTTAACAAGGAGAAAAGCGGATTCTTATCTGGACAAAATGACAAGGCGGAAAAACTCACCACAAAAAAAAGAACAGGAGGCAGGACCGAAGGCTAGGGACCTAATCAATACAGACATGGTAATATGTCAGATCTGGAATTCAGGACGACGATTCTCAAGGTTCTAGCCGGGCTCAAAAAAGGCATGGAAGATATTAGAGAAACCCTGTCAGGAGAAATAAAAGCCCTTCCTGGAGAAATAAAAGAACTAAACTCTAATCAAGTTGAAATTTAAAAAGCTATTAATGAGGTGCAATCAAAAATGGAGGCTCTTACTGCTAGGATAAATGAGGCAGAAGAAAGAATTAGTGATATAGAAGACCAAATGACAGAGAACAAAGAAGCTGAGCAAAAGAGAGACAAACAACTACTGGACCACGAGGGGAGAATTCGAGAGATAAGTGATACCATAAGATGAAACAACATTAGAATAATTGGGATTCCAGAAGAAGAAGAAAGAGAAATAGGAGCAGAAGGTATACTGGAGAGGATTATTGTAGAGAATTTCCCTAATATAGCAAGGGGAACAAGCATCAAAATCCAGGAGGTGCAGAGAACACCCCTCAAAATCAATAGGAATCGGTCCACACCCCACCATCTAATAGTAAAATTTACAAGTCTTAGGGACAAAGAGAAAATCCTAAAAGCAGCACGGGACAAGAAGTCTGTAACATACAATGGTAAAAATATTAGATTGGCAGCAGACTTATCCACAGAGACCTGGCAGGCCAGAAAGAACTGGCATGATATATTCAGAGCACTAAACGTGAAAAACATGCAGCCAAGAATACTTTATCCAGCTAGGTTATCATTGAAAATAGAAGGAGAGATAAAAATCTTCCAGGACAAACAAAAACTGAAAGAATTTGTAAACACCAAACCAGCTCTACAGGAAATATTGAAAGGGGTCCTCTAAGCAAAGAGAGACCCCAAAAGTATTATCAGGAAGGAACAGAGACAATATACAGTAACAATTACTTACAGGAAATACGATGGCACTAAATTTATATCTCTCAATAGTTACCCTGAACGTAAATGGGCTAAATGCCCCAATCAAAAGACGCAGGGTTTCAGAAAGGATAAAAAAACAAAACCCATCCATATGCTGCCTACAAGAAACTCATTTTAGACCTGAAGACACCTCCAGATTGAAAGTGAGGGGGTGAAAACAATTTACCATGCTAATGGACATCAGAAGAAAGCTGAGGTGGCAATACTTATATCAGATCAATTAGATTTTAAGCCAAAGACTATAATAAGAGATGAGGAAGGACACTATATCATACTCAAAGGGTCTGTCCAACAAGAAGATCTATCAATTTTAAATATCTATGCCCCTAACATGAGAGCAGCCAACTATATAAACCAATTAATAACAAAATCAAAGAAACACATTGACAAGAATACAATAATAGTAGGAGACTTTAACACTCCCCTCACTGAAATGGACAGATCATCCAAGCAAAAGATCAACAAGGAAATAAAGGTATTAAATGACACCCTGGACCAGATGGACATCACAGATATATTCAGAACATTCCATCCCAAAGCAACAGAATACACATTCTACTCTAGTGCCCATGGAACATTCTCCAGAATAGATCACATCCTGGGTCATAAATCAGGTCTCAACAGGTATCAAAAGATTGGGATCATTTCCTGCATATTTTCAGACCACAATGCTCTGAAGCTAGAACTCAATCACAAGAGGAAATTTGGAAAGTGCACAAATACATGGAGACTCAACAGCATCCTTCTAAAGAATGAATGGGTCAACCAGGAAATTAAAGAATTGAAAAAAAACCATGGAAACAAATGATAATGAAAACACAATGGTCCAAAATCTGTGGAACACAGCAAAGGCAGTCCTGAGAGGAAAATATATAGCAATACAAGCCTATCTCAAGAAACAGGAAAGCAAATACACAACCTAACCCTACACCTAAAGGAGCTCGAGAAAGAACAACAAAGAAAGCCTAAACCCAGCAGGAGAAGAGAAATAACAAGGATCAAAGCAGAAATCAATGAAATAGAAACCAAAAAAACAATAGAACAAATCAATGAAACTAGGAGCTGGTTCTTTGAAAGAATTAATAAGATTGATAAACCCCTGGCCAGACTTATCCAAAAGAAAAGAGAAAGGACCCAAATAAATAAAATCATGAATGAAAGAGGAGAGAATACAACCAACACCAAAGAAATACAATCATGGGACGCCTGGGTGGCTCAGTTGGTTAAGCGGCTGCCTTCGGCTCAGGTCATGATCCCAGCGTCCTGGGATTGAGTACCACATCGGGCTCCTTGCTCGGCGGGGAGCCTGCTTCTCCCTCTGCCTCTGCCTGCCTCTCTCTCTGCCTGTGCTC
>RCUC01160980.1:0-25370 GCA_003697995.1 Taxidea taxus jeffersonii
TATCGCTCTGAGCTCATTGGGACATGTGTCCTGTTCCTCAATCCAGGAGCAGCCACGGATGGTCATGCAACTGACTGACCACGTCACCATTGGTAGCTTGAACTGTGAACTCAGGTTTATTCCAGAACCCAGTGAGAGGTGAGGGGGAGTGAGAAGAAGGGGGAGCCAACTGTATTTTTTGTATGTGAGCACCTGACAAATCTATGAAACCGAGTGAGAGAAGAAATGTTAAATTCTTTATTATTTTATTATATTTATATGGGAAACTTGATTGTCCCTTTGGTTAAGCACAGAGTGTGTTGTCTCTGCCACCCATGACTGTCTCTCATTAGTCTGTGCCCATGACCTCAGTCAGCCTATAGTTAACCGATGGAAATGACCGACCTATTGCCACGTGAAGTCCAGGAGGAAAAAGTCAAGTGTAATTGTATGATTTGGTTGTAAGTAAGGACCGTATTTATGTCACCATTATGGAATATATGTACTTTTATAATGACTGTGAAATACACTTTTTCCCTCACTTTGACTGCTTCATTTCTTTGCATTTGGTAAATCTTAACATGTGAGTACGTTGCAACAGTCAGGCTGTTTTCTATGTAAGGTCGTGGCCCCACCTCGGACTGCACACAGGTGGGAACCCAGCTGTAGGGCATCTGGGGACATCTTCCATTCCCGTATCACCGCTTCATTTCGCTCATAGCAGGTGTGTGATCCACAGAATTCATTTTTTTTTTTAAGATTTTATTTATTTACCTGACAGAGAGAGAGATCACAAGTAGGCAGAGAGGCAGGAAGAGAGAGGGGAAAGCAGGCTCCCCGCTGAGCAGAGAGCCCGATGCAGGGCTCGATCCCAGGACCCTGAGATCAGTACCTGAGCCGAAAGCAGAGGCTTTAACCCACTGAGCTACCCAGGCGCCCCGATCCGTAGAATTCTTATCTGACCGGAGGACAGCAGACGGTGGTTCGAGACAAATCAACACTTTTCCCCTTTTTCAGCGGGCTCAGGATCTCCCTTGGAGATTCTGAAAATGGCACATGAAGAATGACATCTGTGAATAGTACCTCCAGCTTTTGTCCTTGCTTTAGGGTTGGGGGAAGAAGGGTGATGGGGGGGTGGAATAGGAGGGTTGAATTGTCCCGGTTCTGACTTCCCTCATCCCTGTCCACAAAAAGCTTTTCATACATATACACACATATATCACCTTGCTTAAAGCCTTGTGTCCCCCTGCACGGCGTGGCTCAGAGGATGGCGTCGTGTGAGTGCACCTTGTGCCACGCGAAGCTCCCTGAAGTGGGGAGGGCTCAGGGAGCCACAATGAGTATCGGGTTTTGGCAATGCTCTTCCCACCCAGGGATCAGAAACATTTCAGAACAGAAAGGGACCTGAGATGATGTGTTTCAACCCCAACCTTTCTGCAGAAGAGAAAACTGGGGCCCTGAATGGCTTAAGGACTCCCCAGTGTCCCTAAGGGAGCTGGTCCCAGAGCGGGTCTGGGAGGCAGGGCTCCCCCCTCCAAGAACACGCAGAAGGTAGAGTGTGGCTGTCGTGGACAGAGTGGGGAGTCCGCTGCAGAACAAGCTGTCATTACAACAGGTGTCTTTAAGTTCCTTCCATAGACCCGTCTTTGCAATTTCAGGTCCGTATCAGAATCATGCGGTTTAAGATTCTGTGCATCACGCTCTTTCCATCATCCAACCACCAGAGAAGGACTTTCTGTCTCAACAGATCTTCCAAGTGAGCAGCAACCCCTGGGACTTAGTTATCTGTGTTAGCTCTTAAAAGCCCGTTGGGTTTTACTAGATGAAATCAATATAAACAGCTTCTCAATAGCCATGTCACAAAATGAAACGAATTCATAAAGAGTGCAAGACTGATATTTTGGGTTGGTGGGGGGCGGGCTGGAAGCCCCTTGGTTATTATATTTGTTTTCTTTGTAGGACCCCCTGTGAGCTGCAGGCACAGTGAGAATAATTCAGAGCAGTACTGGGAGCCGGTTCAATTTAATGTCATCACTTCTCAATGAAAGGAGCGTATTTCCTGAGTAGTAAATGAGTGTATTATTTGTGGCAGCTTTTTCGTCAAGGGAGCTTTTCAGACATCTGGTTCCAAAGACGAATGGGGTATATACTTGTTTTCTGCGGCCCTGTGTTCGTGACACACAGTTATCGGTGAGATCTGATGGCTGTGGCACTGACGGGCTGGGGTGGGGCAAGGGCGGGGAGTATTTCGGCCTCTGGGGTCTCCTTCTATGGGTCTGTCTGCGTCTGAGCTGGTGCGCGGGTCAGGAGACGTTTGGGGTGACCCGCTCTTTTGGGTTGGAGTCAACCCGGGGGTCAGCCAGAGCTTAGCGGTATAAAACCAAGCAATGGCACTTGGCGGAAAAGACAATGCCAGGACATGGCATGGTTCTCAGGTGGACGAATGAAATGGGTCCGACTTCAGGGCCTGAGCTAGTTACGCAACATAGTCTCTGCTCAGAACAGAACCCATTAGCTATTTTGACAGAAAGGTCTCTGGCTGGTATTAGAAACCCTCAAGAATAACAAAAAGGATTCTGTACCAGCCTCATTACTGGAGCCAGCTGAAGAGGGCAGGAAGCGAGCCCATGTCACGAACAAGGCTTCTCGCCCAAAGTTGGGCCGTGAATTCATGGCCAGTGTGAGAGGAGAATGCCTTCCGTGACCCCATCGTCAGGGTTCACTTCTTCTCCGATGACCCGATGTGTTAGATAGACGAGGCTTTGCTCTGATAACAAACCCCGAATCTCCGTGACTTGCCCAATAAAGGTTATTTCTCACACAAATTTGTAGGCAGTTTGGGTGACGCCAGGGCAGCCATCTTCCCTGTGGTGACTCAGGGACTCAGGCCCAGGGCTCCATCCACCCGACGTGGAAGCATGAGCTGGAGGGCCTTCCTCTGTCCTCAGGTGTTCTCTGAGGGCTGAAACTAGTGCCGTGGCCCTCCTGTGAGCGAGAGGCTGAGAGATGTGGAGGCGCGTATGGGTATTTGGGGTAGTCACTGTTTCTGTCACAGGAAGGTAAAGATGCCTGCCCCGCAAGCTAGACTGGCCATTCCCTTAGTTACCCCGTTAAGGCACCTCTTAGTACGTACGGGTTATTTGTTCCAAACAAAGGGATAAGCATTGTGAATTATTAATGTTTCATTTAATTTAAGAGGGGGTGTTATGGGCTGAATTGTTATTCTCCCCAAAATTCATATATTAAAGCCTTCACTCCCAGGACTTCAGTATGTGGTTGTCTTCGGAGATAGGGCCTTTAAAGAGGTGAGTGAAAATAAGGCCACTGTTAGGGTGAGACCTAGTCCTAGTCCAATCTGACCGGCGTCCTTACAAGGAGAAGAAATTTGGACACGTACAGGGACACCAGAGAGAGGAAACACCACGAGAGAGACACAGCGAGAAGACAACCATCCACAAGCCAAGGAGAGATCCTCAGGAGAAATCAAACCCACCCACAGCTGGACTTCCAGCTTCCAGAACTAAAGAGAAATAAGTTTCTGTTAAGCTGCCCAGTCTACGGCCCTTCCTCATGGCAGCCCTAGAAAGCCAACATAGCGGGGAAGCCAGATAGGAACATTTTTACATGCTCCACAAATCTGACAAACTTTCTCTTGTATCTGCATCCCATTTACATTTTCTTACAACTAAATCACTCCTGGAATGTCCTTTCTTTTCTTTTTTTTTGGCACTGAAGTCCCACCTTTCCAATTGTCTCCTGTGTGCCAGGCCCTGTGCCAGCCAGTTTCAAGTAGATTTCTTCTTTTAACCCAGAGATGCACAAACTTTTTCTGTAAAGGGCCAGGTAGTAAATATACCCCAGTATATTTCTCCAGGCGGGAAATATACTCTGTTGTATATTCTTCTTTGGGTTTGTAGTTTGGTGTTTGTTTTCTTTACAGCCCTTGAAACGTGCGAAAACAATTCCTACCTGGTGGGCACATAAAAACAGGCCACTGCAGACCTGGGCCCTTAGGCCTCCTGCTGTACCTTCCCAAGAACCTTGTAAATGGCCGTGTTGTCTCAGACGACGTAAGTTTAGGACATTTGCCCAATTCACACAATCAGGATTTCAGTCACACACTGCAGGCGCTCGTTTTAGGAACGAGCCACCTGTAAAAAGGAGAAAGAGCTTCTTTGGTGGTATCTGGGCTCACAGGTGCTCAGAAGGAGTCATCATTCATAGTAACAAACCGGGCAAAGGGCCTGGGGTGAGGATTTAAGCTAAGGGAATTTGGAGGTGGGGAGAGACTCTGGCCTTGCTCCCTGTATCACTCTGAGTGGATTTTCAGGGTTGGTTGCTGTCCACAGACCTGGTGGTGCTTCGGGAGAGCCGTCCCTGACACGAGTCTGCCCCTGCCATGGAGTCCCCACCCTCAGATTCATCCCTGCCTTCATCCACGCAGAACAGAGCGTGGCTCTAGGGCGCAGATCATTTTCCATTCAAGCCATGTCCCCTTTCTCTCTGTGAATGGCCTCTCAAAAATAGGTTCTCGTGGCTGATAAAGAAAGAGCTTGCGGAAAGTCCTAAAGAACAAGTCTAAATCTAGAGCAGACGTGAAGCAGGACAGTGTCTCATAGATGAATCACCGCCATTACTCACACCTGAATGATGCCGTGTCACCGCAGGTTGGACAAATGTCCCCTTTCCTGAAAGATGAATCGTGTCATCTGAATCAGTTCCAAAGAGCCCATTCAGAGTCCTTCCTACCCATGACCGCTTCAATTACATGAACCATTCTCACTTTTAGAACATTCGGGTCCGAGCCACAGAATCACAGGGACCTAGGATGGGGGGTTCACCCAGCCCTAGCCTCAGTCTCCTGGAATTTGGGGCAGTCCTCAAAGAGCACCAAAAAAATATGGGTTCTTAGAGTAAGCACAAAGCAACTTTAGGGAACAGAGTTTCTATAACTCACCGCTAATTTAAATTTAAACTTACAACTAACTAAATTTAACTTACAACTAACCTGTCAAGTTCAGATGCAAAATCAGTGTGAGTCTTGCGAGTCCAACCCTCCTTGTCCTCTCTGCTTTGGATAGTTCTGGGAATAATTTTGAAAGGTAGAAGTCAGAGCCAACCTCCCTCATTTTACATTGATTTACATTATGTATCTGACACCAAAATGGAGAAACGGTGCATTGAAGAACTCCCAATTTGTCGGTGGCAATGTCTGCCCCCATGGTCAGTTTTCTTCCCACCATCCCTGGCAAAGAGCCCAGAGTTAAAGGAAGGCTAGGATGCTTGGGGATGTCGTGATGTTGGGTCTACTTGCTCCCCTTTCAAATTTTTGGTCCACGGGGTGGATATGGTGATGATCCTAACAGAAAGAAGGAAATTGGTCTATGAAGAGCGTTTGAAGGGAGAGGATACAGATAGTGCTCTCTCCACCTTCCCAAGCCTAAGATGTCTTGACTTCCTTTGAGTACTCCTAGGTATACACATTGGAGCACTGACTATAAAAATAATTGTCAACATATTGCTCTGTCCTCCAGGGCTCTAGGACACTGTCTCACTCATCTGTGTATTTATACCCAGAGATCTAAACACACAGATGAATGGATTAATGGATGAATAGGTGGGTGGATGGATGGGTAGATAATGGATGGATGGATGGTAGAGGGATAGTGGTGGGTATGTGGATGATTGGATGGATGGGAGGGTGGCTGGATGGAGAGATGAATGGATGAGAGGGTGGATGATAGATGGATAGTGATGGGTGGGTGGTTGAGTGGATGGTAAAGACATGGGTGTGTGGAAGGCAGATAGTAGATGGATGGGTGGGTGGTAGGTAGTGGATGGATAGGTGGGTAGAGAGATGAACGGATGAGTGGGTGGATGATGGATGGTGGTAGATGGGTGGGTGGATGGATGCATAGTAAATAGATGGGTTGGTAGATGGTAGATAGTGGATGGATGGATGGGTCGTTGGGGAGATGAATGGATGAGTGGATAGATGATGGATGGTGATGGATGGATGGGTGATTGGACAGATGGCAAATAGATGGGTTCATAGATGGTAGATAGTGGACGGATGGGTAGGTGGTGAATGGATGGGTTGTGCATGGTAGATGGATAGCAGTGGATGGGTGGGAGGTTGGATGGGTGGGTGGTGGATAGAATGATGAATGAATAGGATTGAGAGTAAATTCCAAGAGGAGTTAAATGACTTAGATTAGTGGATGGCTGAAGGGCACTTAGGGGAAAGGGAAATACTCTCCTAATTCAGGGTATGAGCCCTTAGATACTTTCTAAACATAAAAATGAAGGGCCTGGAAAATAAATAGGGCATGAACTTTGGGTACCAACATCCTTCACACGTGGCAGCCAGAGCACCGCCTCCCCCTACTCTAAGTCCATTTGCCACCCTGGAAACTAGTAATCATGGACCTTGGTTGTGTGGCAAAGCCATTGTCCTCAACTGTCAAATGCATGTACACCCATTTGACTGTTTTCCTTTGGTGACCTTAGATTTGGCAAGAATGTGAGGCAACTATATGAGAAGCAGGGCCAGTTCCATGGCCCAGCTCTTTCACTCTCACAGTTGTCTACTGGGCCAGGACACTGAGGCCCAGACTCCTCTCTGTGTCCTAATGCTGAATCTGAACTCCTGGTATCCTCACTCATGTCTTGCCCCAAGCTTCCAATGTCATTGCGCCCAAACCATCTAAAGGCTACACACATAAGGCATTTTTATGCGGCAGGTATATAGTTGACCGGACAGCATTCACACACCTGTCTCACTCCAGCTGACCTTCTCTACTCTTGTGGGCTGAACTGAGTTCTCCCAAAGTCCATATATTGAGGCATGAACCCCCAGTACTGCAGGTTATGTATTCAGAGATAGGGCCTTTGAAAACATGATTAAGTTAAGAACGAGGCTGCTGGGAGGGTGGCCCTAACCCGACTCGATGGTATCCTTCTAAGAAGGGGAGGTTTGATGACACAGAGAGACCCCAGGGATGCAAGAACACAGAGGAAAGACCACGTGAGCACAGCGAGAAGGTTGCCGTATGTCCGCCCAAGAGAGAGTCTGCAGATCTGCCAGCACTTTGACCTTCAGCCTCCAGAACAGTGAGAAAATAAATCTCTGTGGTTTAGACCACCAAGGTCATGACATTTTGTTATGGTGGCCCCAGCAGTCCATGCCCACAAATCGCAGGCGTGGAAATAACGAAGAGCATCCGATGAGAACAGAGGCAGTTATCAGAGCTTGCTGCAGCGAAGGGGTCAGAACCATCTCTTGTGTTCAGCAGAGACTCAGCGGCGGGCAGAGGAGTGGGAAAGCTTTACAGCGGGATAAAGGGGAGGGTTCAGGTGTGCCCTGCCGGGTGGCTGTTGTCCTGGGGAAGCCGGAAGCAGGCGAGCTAGAAGGGGGGCATCCTACGTGACTGGTTCGGGGAGCTTATTTGACTTTTTCTGGTTGGTTCTGAGTTGGAAGGAGGGGCAGTCACCGACCAAGCCCTAACCATTTGGGCTGACTGTGGTCGAAGCTACGGCTTGACTTCAGAGTCTGGTTACCGCAGAGGTGGTGGGTCAGAGTCCTGCCGTCACATATCTTCTAGCCACTGTCCATTTGCACATGCTGTATCACACAGGGATGTCTTCTCACCCCACTGACCTGGTATAGTTTCTTAGGACTGTAGTGAAAAGTCACCACAAACTCGGTGCCTTCAAACAACAGAAATTAATCCCCTCACAGTTCTGGAGAAGGGAAGTTTGAAATCAAGGTGCAGCAGCCCATACTCCCTCTGAAGTAGAACCTTCCTTGCCTCTTCCAGCTTCCGGTGGTTCTAGGCAGAGTTTGGCGTTCTTCGGCTCTGGCATCCAATTCTCCTCTGATGTCTGCTCCGTCGTCACGTGGCCTTCTTCCCTGCGTGCCTTCATGTGGCCCGCTTGTGATAAGATATCAGTCATTGAATTTAGGGCCATCTTAAATTAATTACATCCACAAAATTCCTGTTTCCACATCAGGTCATGTTCTGAAGTTGCAGGTGGACGTGAATTTTGGAGGAGACACTAGTCACTGCTCTGCTGGTGAGGGGTCCCGCTCTCTGTCATCAGGCCGGGGAGCCTGGCAAATCTGGACTTGACTCGAAGGCTTGGGCACAACAGGGGAGTCAACTCTGCAAAGTCTTGTGACGTCCAGAATAGAGGACGTTAGGAGGTGACATTTTGAGTGGAAACTTCGGGATGCTTAGAGGTGGAGAGGAGAGGAATCCATACCTGACGGCACGAAGTGACTGGCATGCCCATTCCAGGAAGGCAGACCCTGAAGCAGGTGGACTTTCTGGTGTCCTCCCAGACATAGACTTTCACAGAGGGACAGCTTAGGGGTGGAATGCTCAGCTGGGGAATGCTGTGCCTGGGGGTTTGTGGAATCTTGATGGGCCCTGTAACTCATCAACTCTCTGTTGGGGGGGTTTTAGGCATGCTTATGGAGCTCCACAGAAGGTCCACACTAAACCACTGTATTCAAGACAAATAATCTCGTGCCCCAGACCAGCTTCTCCTATGCCCTCTAACATAGTAGAGGGCATCTCAGATGCCCCAACCTGAGCATCATCCTGGACGACAGTCTTCCCTCAGCTCCCACATCTGGGCCATTCCCAAACACCTGTTAGTTCCATCCTCCAAAGATGAAGGGCTAGCCGGGGCCATCAGTACAAACTCCACATGGGAGGCAGGAAACCCATTCTTTTGTCCCTCTTGCCATTTAGCATCGTGCGATGGAAGACGCATCAAATCCAGAACCATCTGCAAAGTAGGAATTTGGGGGTAATAGGGTAAATGAGATGAATTAGTTAATATATACAAGACACCCCGTAGACTCTGGTACAAAGTACGCGCAACGGAAGCATTCACTATTTGCGTGTGGCTTATGCGTACAAAAAAATCTGGTCAACTCTTCTTTTGTGAGCATGAACAACATCACTGATGTGAAAGAAACAAATGAGTGCTTTCTTCACTTCTGTTTTGGAAATGGGTGTTTCTTCTAAGTCTTAGGGATGTTGAGGTTTTCCACCACAAACCCTCAGGCTTTGCTTCTGGATCATAATAGAAACACCATGTTCAGTGATCGGTTACTGTTTTTCTCAAAAACGTGTGCTTTTTAAAAATTTTTCACGCCATCCGCGCCCCAACACCCTTGGACAGTCAGAGCAAATGACAAGGCTTTTTAGTTTTAAGTTCATCATTCAGAATCCTTGGCAAGTTTTCACAGAAATTCCCCTGGTGGTCAAGCTCTCTTCCAAGTGAATGTAACACGACAGCCAACACGCTCACGATGAATTGTCCCACATGCTGACCTTTCAGCATTTCCACCGCTCTTGTGAATGACAAGGCCACTCCTTCGTGCTCCATCGCTGAACCCGCTCTCCTCCCTGCCCTCAGCCTTCGGTGACAACCCAAAACCTCTCCTCTTTGCCATCTGTTCTTGGCTTCTTCTCCAAATGCTTCTTTGTAATATGTCAAATGTCTAGCTTTTCCATTGTTTCACTTGACACAAACTTTGAGATCCTTTGCTCTTAAAACTGCAACCATTTTCACTCAGGCATGAAGCAACATGCACGTCTTCTTTAGGCCTCTGGCCCAGACCTGTCTGCCAGGTGTGGGGGGTCCGGCCGCCGCCAGGCTTAGACGGGTTGGAGCAAATTCCTTTTAAGATGTGTCATTGGCTTCCATCAGCCTCGCAGGCCCCCTCTTGGAGCACACAGAAATCCACCGCAGGGGGCAGACAGATGTATTCACAGGGCAGAGCTAGAATGTTTATTCTGTCCGTCAGGATGAATTTTTACCCGTCAACTTGACTAGCCAGGGAGCGCTAGTCAGGTTACGTGTTAGATCTGCCCGGGTCCGTGAGAACCTTCTCAGATGAGATTAGCATTACCGTATTGGAGGACACGGAATCCTGATTGCCCTTCCCAGTGTAGACGGGTCTCACCCAATTCCTTGAGGGCCTGATTAGAACAAAACACAGAGAAAGGAGAAATTCTCCCCTTTCTTCCCCACCTCACTCATTGAGCTGTGACATCTCATCCCATCCTCTGTGGCCTTTGAACTGGGATTTACATCAGACGCTCCCCTGGTTCTCCTGTCTTTGAACTTGGACTAAATTCTAACACCAGCTTTCCTGGACCTTCAGCCTGTAGCGGGCAGACTGTGGGGCTTTTCAGCCTCTTTATTTCATGAGACAATGTCTTATAGTAAATCTGCCTCTCATAGACATAGATATCGTATGTGTAACATGTACGCATATTTGATTGGTTCGGTTTCTCTGGAGAACCCCAACTAATACACCGACCTGAGGAGGACCATGTGCCATTTGGCTAGGAGCCCCCCCCAAATTCCCCACAAAACTTTATTCTGTAGAGCCCCATAAACGACAGTAAGGTGTCAGTCCTACCCGTCTTGACCCAACACGGTCCCCTCTTGAATCTGTTTTCTCCTCTCCCCTTCTCATCCCAACGTATCCACGCTCATTAAAGATGTCCTCATGGGGTGCCTGGGTGGCTCAGTTGGTTAAGTGTCTGACTTGATTTTGGCTCAGGTCATGATCTCAGGGTGGTGAGATCGAGCCTCAGGGTGATCCCGAGAGTCTTGAGAGTCTCTCTGTCCCTCCCCCTCTGACCCGCCCCAACCCCCCAAAAAATAGATGTCCTCACATTTGTTGCCTCTGCTTCTTCCCGTTGTTCCATTCACCTTGCTGGACCACTGCATTCTGGCATCTTCTACCACTGCCTCGCAGAAATTGTTCTCCCGCATTGTTAAGATTTTTCTCATAGTCAAATATATTAGACATTTTTGGTTTTCTCTTTTGTACCCTGCTTCCCCACTGGGAGCTGCGAGTCAGTGGGCCCCCCGGCTGCGGAAGCTGCTTTTTGCCACAGACACACTGACAGGCCGCCAACAGTGCCTTCTAGTGGACATTTTTTGCTTATTTTCCGGGACTATCTCTGTTATAGACTGAATTCTGCCCCCCTCCCCCAATTCATATGTGAAAACCCTAAACCTCCAGTGTGACTGCATTTGGAGAACGGGCCTTTAAGGAGGTTAAGGAAGGCTGAATGAGGTCATAAGGGTGGTCCCCAATGGGATAGAACCCATGGCCCTATAAGAAGAAGGGGACAGAAAAGAGGCCACGTGAAGATACAGCAGGACGATAGCCATCTGCCAGGAGACACCGACCCTGCAGACACCTTGATCGGGAACTTCCAGACTCTGGAACTGGGATAAAAGAAATGGTTGTTGTTTAAGCCCAAGCTAAGACACTTTCCTTCCAGAAACTCTTTCCTACCCTGGTTCCATCACTCTCGTCTTCTCTGTCGGATTCCTGCTTCTCGGTTGCCCTCTGGATTTCTTCTTTTCTCACCTGCTTTCTAAACAATGGTGTCCCCCTCTCTGGTCCCCCGCCATCCAGCTCCCCCTCATTGCCAGCCAGAGCTGTCGCCATCTGGAGCTCCCTGACCTTCAAATGTGGGCGTCCGTCCCTTTCTGGCGGGACGTCTGTCAGATACTCCGTGGGCACCTCAAAGTCAATACTTGCAAAGCCAGACTTACCAGTTTCCCCCTCTGAATCTGCTCTCACGACTCTGTTCTGTCATCTTTGGCCCCCAGGCCAGAAGCCTGTGCTTCGGCTCCCCCGTTCAACCAACTTCAGGATCTAACTTGTTTCACCCTTCAGTCGCTTATACACTGACCCTGATCATCTCTCATCAAGTCCCTTGCATCAAGCATCTGGGTAACTGGTCTCCCGACATCCACCCTGCATCCACTGGCCCCTGTTCTCTCTCATAGCAACCCCTGACCACGTGACACCTGTGCTTGGGACCCTTCCCTGGCTTCCTGACGGCCATCAGCACAAATCCCACTCTTCAGCAAGAATGCAGGGCTCTGTGCCCTCTGGTCCCTGCCTGTCCCTCAACTCACTTCTCACTGTCTCTTGCCTATAACTTGGCGCTTTGGCCATGCTCAACTGCTCAGAATTCCCCTGCGCGCTTGCCGTCTTCTCTGCTGGGCCCCCTTTCCTGCCTGTTTCGTAAGACAGGTGTGGTCCTACCAGGAGAAATCATTACCCGCAACCTCGGAGACTAGGTTAGCCGCCTGTGGCTGCTGTCACGGATCACCACACACTTAATGACTTAACAACGCCAACGTACCTTCTCGCGTCCTTGGAGATCGGAAGTCTGAAATGGATCTGATGGGGCTAAAATCAAGGTGTTGTCAGCGCTGGTCTTTTCTGGAGGCTCTGAAGGGCGAATCTGTCTCCCTGCCTTTCTAGCTTCTAGAGGCTGCCTACATTCCTGGGCGCGTGAACGCCTTCAACACACATCACACCTGTCTTCACTTCCTTTATCATATGCCTCTTCTTTCTGACTTGGACCCTCGACCCTCCCTCTTATAAGGCCCTTTGCAATTAGACGGAGTCCATCTGGGTAATCCAGGAGAATCTCCCCCCCTAGCAAGAGCCTTTTAATCATATCTGTGATCAAAAGCTCCTTTTGCCATAAAAAGTAACACTTATAGGTTCCAGGGATTAGGATGTGACATTATTCAGCCAGCCACAAAGATGCTCTCTGATTCTCCCATAACCGGTTATATATGTCACTTACTATTATTATCAACGGACAGTTGTCTATGCCTGCATCTCTTTCCCCCTCCCCGCTTCTCCTTCCAACTGTATGCTCTTTAAGCAAAGGAACCCTATCTTTCTCGTCTTGTACTCCCAGTACCAGCCTTGCCCCGAACATAGGAGGTGCTCAGCAAACACTTGTTGAATGGTCATATAAACAGAGACATTATTGTGGTTTTCAGATCTAACATTTGGCTGGACTTGATGCGGGCTGAGATCACCCAAGAATGCAGCGAGGCAGAGGAGAAAGGGCCCGGCAAGTTGTTGGCTCCCTTTGAGCCCCTGCCCCTCCTTTCCGAGCCCAGAGGAGCCACATCCGGCCCTTTCAGGGAGCTGCAGGTCGGAGGTGCACAGGCAGGGAGGCCCTGCGGAACTGGGGTGGGGAAGGCTCTCTGAGGGTCCCTCCTCCCCACGCAGAGAGAGGAGGTCTGAGGTTTGAAGACGTATTGCTGGGTCTTCATGTGGCTAAACCACACGGAGTTGGAGCTCGTGACTCCATTTGAACTCACCAGCCACCCTCTCCACTGTGGCGTGTGGGCTGCTGCATTTCCTTCATTCCGAGCTAACCCACAAGCTGTGGGTTGAATGAGTAAAAACATAATAAATAAGTAAAAAGTGGCCACCATCCAGTCCTTGCAGGGTGGGAAACGCACCCCAATCTGAGGCTGTGTCCACTATCTCTGTCCACCCGGGACGTGAAAGGCTGCATCACCGGCTGGTTGGAACCCTTCGTCCTTCTGTCCTCGGGGCTCCCAGGGTAGCTGGCATCTTGGGTGTCAAAGGTCATTGGGTCCCGCATCTCTCTGTTCTGGGCTGCGGTGAGGCAGAACGGGGGGGGGGGGGCTTCGGGATGGGCTAGGATCCAGTCTGTCAAGCAACCTAAGACAACAGGGCCAGAGATGACCAGCTTGTACCTTCCCGGTACAAACGGGAAAGGAGCCGCTTCAGATGGGTCTGGAAAGGGGGCTTGAACCAGCAACGACTGAGTCCAGGGTAGAGCCACTCCATCAGCGGCTTGAGAACGGCTTGTCTGGAAAGCAGAGGGCTTGGAAGTGCCGTGAAGGCCAGTGCCATAGCAAAGCCGCGGGCAGGAGGCTGGAACATCAGAAACATCTGGTCTCAAGGTTCTGGAACGTTCAAGTCCAAGATCAAGGCTTTGGCAGGCTTGGGTCCTTCTAAGGGCTGCGAGGAGACTCTTTTCCAGGGTCTCTCGCTAGTCTCTGGGAGCCTCACTTGTTCCTGGGCTTGAAAGCCGAGGTCTTCTCCCCGTGTCCTCACGCTTTCCTCCTTCTGAGCGTGTCCGCTTCTCTATCCCCCCTTCTTATACGGATACAGTCATATTGATTTAGCAATGTCCTAGTGTCTTCCTTCTAACCTCATTCTCTCTTTAGACACCTTGTCTCCAATAAGGTCACATTCTAGGTACTGGGCTTTAGGATTCCAATGTATTTTTGGGGGGGTGGGGAGAAGGATGCACTATAGGATGCACTATAGGATGCACTATAGGATGAACCCTATAACAGCTTGTCAGCTAGGAGGTGAGAATTTTTGCTCCAATTTCCCCAAGAAAACTTTTCTCTGTACTTCGTGCGGTGGTTTCCAATGAAGGAGTGGGGTGGGAAAGGCTGAAGGGGCCTGATGACGGAAGACGCCAGAGCCCCTATGTCCCTGTGTCGTGATGGAGCTTCATAGAAAAGTTTCCTGATTACCACGGACAAAACCACTAGCCTTTGGTGTCAAAGACATTCTTCCCCCTTCAGGATACAGCATGACGCCGATTTTCTTTATTTAGTAGCTGGTCTGTCTTGTTTTCATCTCACTGCTGATTAGAGGGATGGTGGCTATAATTCCTTCAACAGAAATTTACTTACTATTATAAGTATAGATTTACAAATCTATAAATATTTGTTTATAAATAAATTTTGCGAGGGGCTGGAGATCTTAAAATAAGACTGTTTCGACCCTCGGATGTCAAAAGAGACATTTCTCTCTGTAACTAGAAGAGTATCAAAGGACTTTCTAGAAGTAGGGTTCCTTCTCCCCTGTAATTGAAATAATGCCATTGGATTGTAATGAGTCTAGACAATTTAAAAAAGGGAAAAAAATATTTCCTCCAAATCTCATGACCTAAAAACAACATTTGATGTGTACTCAGATTTTTTTCCTGTGCATTTATAAAGACATCTTTATTCTTTAAATGGATTTTTTAAAAAACTTTTTATTTTGAGATCGTTTCAGGCTCATATAAGTTGTAAAACTAGCACCAAGAGTTCCTGTGCCCCCCTTCACCCGGTTTCCCCAGATATTATCTTTTTCATTTTTTTAAATCGTGGAAAAATATACATCACATAAAATTTACTATTTTGACTTTTTTAAGCATGCAGTTCAGTGACATAAGTACGTTCACATGATTTTGCACCTGTCACCACCATCCCCCTCCAGAACGTTTTTCATTTTGCAACACTAAAGCTCTCTCTGCGTTACACACTGACTCCCCACTTCCCCTGCACGAACCCACCGTTCTGCCTTCTGTTTCTGAACGTTACTCCTCCCGGTGCCTCTTACAAATGGAATCACACAGGAGTTCTCCCTTCGTGACTGGCTTCTCTCACATAAAGTGATGCCTTGAAGATTCTTCCGTGGCACAGCAGGTGTCAGAACTCCCTTCTTTTGAAGGCTGACTCATAGTCCTCGGAGGGATAGAGCCCGTTCGCCTCACCCACTCATTCGCTGATGCATACACGGGTTGCTTCCGTCCCTTGGATATTGTGAATGAAGCCACTCGGATCGTGGGTGTACCACAAAATGGGTTCGAGACCCCACTGCCGCTTTTTCTAGATATACACCCAGAAGTGGCATTGCTGGATCATATAACTTTAGATTTAGTTTTTTGAGGACTCGCCGTCCTGTTTTCCGGGGTGGCTGCCCCATGCTTCACGCCCGCCAGCAAAGCCCAGAGTTTCTCTGCATCGTCGCCAACACTTGCTGTGTGTGTTTTCTTTTTGAGGATGGCGGTCCTAGGGGACTGGGCTGGGGATAAGATCTTCTGCAACCACAGTACCATTATCAAGAAAATGGGCTTCTCTAAGCCTTTTTTTTCTTTTTAAGTGCCTATGCAGTCTTGGCTGCAAATACAAAATACAAAATGCGAATACATAACAAAAGAAGGAAAACCTCTCCATAAATGTCATTTTCTTTGGCAGCTTCCTAGTCTGCATGAGGGCCAAGGCTTCCCTGCCCGAGAGGAACCTCCGGGAGCGGGCAGGGGCTCAAGAGCAGCCTGGTGGTGCCCCCTTCTCCCAGGCTGCGAGGTCGGCGGGTCACTGGGAGGGCCCCTTGGGGTGCAGTGACTCCCTGAGCCTGAGGACCCACGGTGGGAGAATGGGCGCTCCCCGGGGTGCGCTTGGCTCCTGTTCAGCTTTTGGGCGCAGTAAATCACCAGCCTTGGAAATATCACGGTAGGAGGTCCGCAGGGAACTCTTGATTTCTAACATGTGTTCTTGAGGCTCAGAAAAGAAAACAGCAGTTGGGGGCTGGACTCTTTGCGTGGAGAGGTTCGCACTGACAATGGCTGATGGCCCATGGGAAGTTGCTGCGGCAGCCACTGGCCAGGCTCTTGGGAAGCCGGGGAGGCTGGACCTGGGGATCTCAGTTGTTCATTTAAACACTCCTCAGCTGCTCAGGGTCCTTACAACCATGCCCCCGAATCCATGATCACAGATCCTCCCCCCACCCCACCCCCTAACCACCACCGGCCGCCCGCCCCCAGCTCAGTTTCCTGTAGCTGCCATAAAAAAGTGCTACAAACCGAGAGGCTGAGAACAACCAACATTTGTTCTCGTAAGTTCTGGAGGCCAGAACTCTAAAATCAAGGTGCCCCAAACCAAAGCTCTCTAGTCTTGGGCAAATCACTTCATCTCCCTGGACCTCACTTTTTTCATCTATGAAATGGGATGATAGGAGCCCCCCCGCCCCCTACCCGAGACACTTTGGATGCTCTTTCCAGCAATCCAGGGATCCCTTTTATCTGCCCTGTACATGCATCTCCCAGCTTCTGTGTGCTTTGTTTCTACCCGCTTGTCCCTGTGACCTTCATCGGCCCACTACTGGATCCGCAGAGGCCTGGAGCGGACATGCCCTGGAGTTCCTGGCCCCAGGGGCCGCCCAGAGCCCAGGGCTGACCAGAGCTCCTTGGAGATGATGCGAGGAGTGCTGGCCTTCCCATGGTGGGAGGGGGGCTGGCAGCATATACCCTTGTGCTTTCCAGGAAGGGTAATGGGGGGTATACAGGACCCCTAGGTCGGGTGACAACCGTGTCCTGGTTTCCCTTGGACTTCCCCAGTTTTTGCTCTGAAAATCTATTGCAGTCGTCTCTTCGGCCTGCCACGACAAAATGCCATAGACTGGCTGGCTTGTACAAGATACTACTTTCTTGTGGTTCTGGAGGCTGGAAGTCCAAGGTCAAGGTGCTGTCAGGGGTGTTTCTGGTGAGACCTCTGATGCTGGCTTGTAAACAGCCAGCTTCTAGCTGTGCCCTCATCTGGGCTTTACTCTGTGCAAGTGCAGAGAGAGAGAGAAAGATCTTTGGAGTCTCTTCCTATAATGGCACTTAATTCTTATACTGGGCCTCACGCTTATGACCTCATTTAACTTTATTTACCTGGGCTCAGGCGTTCAAATACAGTCACATTGCGGGGCTGAGGCTCCAACGGAAGAATTTGGGGATGACAATTCAGTGCATAACATGCCCCGTGAAGGCGGGTTACAGAGACATTAACAAAACACACAAGCCTACCAGAGCCTTTCTGGGCAAGAATCTTGCCCCCTGCTCTCCAGCTGATGCCTCTGTGCTTGCATAGATGATGGGGGACCCTTGCCTCGGCTGCAGCAGAGGCACCTGGCATGCCTGCAGAGAGGACCGGGCTTTCCAGGGACCCCGTCCCCCACCCCCATGATTTCCCCCCAGGCTGATCATTCCTTTTGGCTGCTGACCGCAGCCGCACTGAGTCGAGCCAGGAGCGTGAGTGGCAGGGGCATCCTGGGCATTGCCCCCCATCCACGTGGCCGGTGGGGAGGCTCCCGGAGGAGTTCACGTTGGCCAAAGGCAGGCAAACTGTGAATGAAGCAGCCTCTCAGACGTCCTAATCTGCCGTTGGAACAGCCATGAGGCTCTGGCATCCCGCCTGTTCCCAGCCACGCGGTGCCAAGCGGCTCCTGGGCGGATACAAACGAGAATTTAAAGACAAAAAAAGAAAGAAAACAACAACCAGGAATTTCAAAGCCCGCATCTGTGGTCCTCCCTGCGGCCCACTTGTTAGTTTCAAAGGTTGAGGCAAAACGTACCACCACTGCAAGTTAGAACAAGGCCTAAAAGAGATCCCCCAGCAGGCGGTTTTGCCAGCATTTCTGTTTTGAGTAGCCTTGCTGTTTGAGTTAAATATTTCAGTGAACTTTCCCAAGGGTCACGACGGTGGCGGTCAGTGAAATCCTACTGGATCGTCCTGTGCTATTCCTAGAAAGTGGTTCCAGAATCCTTTAATGATCACAACAGGAGAATTTCCCCCTCTTCATAGTGTTGGGAATGTCACAGAACTTTCCAAGGGATCAGCCAGATTCCCTGCGGGAGGGGCCCTCACAACTTGTGTCCCAGATATTTGGTAGAGCTGTCCCTTGGGGCGGTGGGATGTAGATAGACCAGAGCCCAAGGGAAATGCCTTGTGGCAGTTCGGCAGTCTTGGAAGATTGAGCTTTGCTTCTTCTTCTTCTTTTTTTTTTTTTTACTTTATTTAAGCTTTATTTAAACCTATAATGTAACCCCACCACCTCTTCAACAAATGGTGTTGGGAAAATTAGACAGCCACATGCAGAAAAATGAAGTTGGACCATTTCCTTACACCACACACGAAAATAGACTCAAAATGGATGAAGGACCTCAAGGTGAGAAAGGAATCCATCAAAATCCTTGAGGAGAACACAGGCAGCAACCTCTTCTACCTCAGCCGCAGCAACTTCTTCCTAGGAACAACGCCAAAGGCAAGGGAAGCAAGGGAAAAAATGAAATATTGGGACTTCATCAAGATCAAAAGCTTTTGCACAGCAAAGGAAACAGTCAACAAAACCAAAAGACAAATGACAGAGTGGGAAAAGATATTTGCAAATGACATATCAGATAAAGGGCTAGTATCTAAAATCTACAAAGAGCTTAGCAAACTCAACACCCAAAGAACAAATAATCCAATCAAGAAATGGGCAGAGGACATGAACAGACATTTCTGCAAAGAAGACATCCAGATGGCCAACAGACACATGAAAAAGTGCTCCACATCACTGGGCATCAGGGAAATACAAATCAAAACCACAATGAGCTTTGCTTCTTAACGGATAACTTCTTTCCTGGCGGATAGGAGGAGACAGAGGGAAGAGAAAAGGAAATTCCCTCTGGCATATGGAATAAAAATCTGTCCTTCAACAAGTGAAGGGTGGAAGAAACACGTGGACATTCCATCTTGTATATTTCTGTTCCTAGATGATGCTGGGCAGTTTCAGCTTTATTTCAGAGGGGAGCCAACCAGAAAGTTCTTTAGCGGAACCTCCAAACGTCAATTTTCTCTGGACGGGGAAAGAGGAGGAGCTGCTAACAAAGAAGGTAGCTGGGTCTCCATAGTTTATTAGTTCTGCAGTCCGGGCTCCAGGTGAGGGAGCAGGACAATGGGGGTGGGGGTGGGGCGAGAGTCCAAGGAAGAAAGAAAGAGAAGGCTCTGGGCATCATGCAGATGGGACCGTTTCCTCTTGCAAAACTCAGTGCTGGTTTTCAGATCCAGTTTCTCCAAATGAAATCTCCACAGTGAACAATGGCAAAGAAAATTAAGACTGTCATCTCACAAGACTGCCTTGAGTTATGATTTCAATAAATCCTGGATACCATGCTTTTATTAAATCCCAGATACCTGCAACTTTTGATGATATAATAGTATTATTTCTCTATCATAGGGGGGGAAAAACACCTCTAAAATCAGAATCATTTACATCTTAAGGCATACCCAGGGAGTTATGAAAGGTCTCCAGACTTGGAAAGAGTTGAGACCATTTCCCTCGGTTGTTTCAAACTCTCTGGAAGAATCATATTGTTTTAAATTCCTATTTCTGAAGTCACTAGTGTTGTTGAGCTTCTTAAATTTTTTACTCATTTACGTTTCTCCCAGAGCCTTTGGCCACATCTACTTCCCTAACTCTCTCCTACAACAAATTTTAGAATTATTGGGGATCATTAAGGAAAAGATGTGTGGTGGGGGATGGCATGGGGGTGGGGGAGTGGAAGAGGGAGAGGAGGGGAGGAAGTTTCTCAAATCCAATCCCCAGACCTAGCAACCAATCCCCTCTTTTCCCCAGGGCTAGATTGCCTCTACTTCCTTCCTACTGTTTCCCCCAAGGCCAAGTATAGTCTCTTTACTGTCTCTTCTAAGATTGTTTATTCTCCCAAGGCTCTTCTTCTCAATCATTTCACCTGGACAAAGAGGAAATTTAGTCCTGGATCCTGAACCTTTCCCCAATGGAACTCCTCTGAGGACAAGCCACAGATCAGGGTGACCCTGTCTCATTTAAAAAGTAAAACACTCCTATTTTAATTGGTATGAGGTAAAATAAATACCCAAATCCTGGCTTCATGGTTTTTCCCTCCTATGTGGGAATCACTAAGGCAGAGAGTTGCTTGATTCACTATTCACAAGACTATCCAGGCTCATCCCCTGGGCTGTGAGAGGACAGATGCCACCTTCAGAGACTTGGGAGCATGGCCCACATCTTCCTCTTTCCTTCCTCAAAGGTCGGTGAAATGCTGGGTCTGCCCCTGAGTTCTGTGTCGAATTTTCTCTCGTAATCATTTGTAACCCTTAACCTTGCTGTCAGGTGGGGAAGTTACCTTGGTCTTGCGGACACTGCCCTGGAAACCGTTCCAGTGCTCCCCAGCCAGAGCACGCAGAGCTCAAGTTAAGATGCTCGCCTCTCAAGGTTTTGTTGGTTTGTTAAATCAACTTAAAACACGCAGCAAGAAGCAGGGAGAAAGGGCTGGGGCCGCTATCACAGTCAAGATGTTGGGCCAGTGAGGTGGAAAGGCCATCCACCCAAATCCAGGTTGCATGATGCATACATGTCCTCTCTCTCTGTGGCCTGTGCCAACCTCCCGCCATGATGGTTTGGTGCCCCGGTTGAAGAGGGGTTCAGCAGGAGGAAGATGCCTCCGGTCCACGTATGCTTGTTCTATTGGAGAGATGCAGGGGCAAAGCCATCAGCTTGGAGGTGGCATGACCCATACCTACTGACCTGGTCTTTCCAAGACCAAGTAGCACTCTTGCTATCCTCCTCCTCCTCTTTCTCCTCCGTCTCCTCCTTCTAAGTAACTAACATCTCTTACAGGTTACTAACTTCTTACATACTTAACATTTCTTATGAATTCTGCTTATGTCTCCCAAGCTGCTTGCTTCCTCATTCTCTTTCACCTTATTAAGTTCATCCCTTCCATTTGTTTTCCTGTCCTTTTTAAAAAGAGTATAATATCCTAAAATAATATTATACATTCCACGTTATATCTGCTCATGACTTATACCTTGGACAACAAATTCCCAAGATTACAAAAAGAAAAAAGTGAATCAAATTTGTCTTATACTTAAGGCATCTAGGTATCATCTACAAGGAAATTTTTAGAGGGGTACCCAAATCTCCAGTTCTCAGCAGCCCCCACCCGCATCACTAGTGGACCCCAGGGACTTATTTAGATTAGGGTGAGGAGGAGGTATCTGATCCAGAAAAGACAAAAGGGCTAGGAATTGAGTCTGTCCAGACTTTTAAAGCCCAGTGAAGAGATGGGGATGGGATGTGTGATGTGGCTCCTTTGAGAGGAGAGAGAACTCTCATCTTCTGCATGCTGAAGAATTCAACTGTGCCCAAGAGAGAGGTCTGGTCTTTATCCTCAGCTTCCGGGAGGGAATCACTAAGGCCTTGGGACATCTTGCCTGGTGGGAGAGTGTTTGCTTGCTTGGAGTCCTTGAGGTTTTGAGCTACAACAATAACGTGATTTAGGGTGGGGGCTTCAGGTCCCTCAGTATCAGATGACTTCCTGAGGGGCTGGATACTGAGGTCAACCATGTAGGAGGTCAACCAGGGTGAAGTGAGGGGGCTTTGATAAGGACTCCAAGGTCTGGAGAATTTTCCTGGTTGGCTCCTGGTTGATCTTTACAGATCATCACACATCTCTGCTGGGAGAGTGAGGCTGTCCAGACCCCACCAGGAGAGGGCAATTGTCAGCTCTGTGTTTGGAACTTTCCTGAAATTCCCCCATGCTCCTCTTCTCATGGTTGATTTTAATCTGTACCCTCTCCCTGCAATAAACTGTAACCATAAGTATAAAGCTTTCAGAACTCTGTGAGTCCTTCCAGCAAATTATTGAACCTCAAGGCGGGGACTGTGCCCCTGCCCCCGGCCCTGAACTTTGCATTGCTGTTGAAACCCGACATGTTGCATAACTCAAAGTGTTTATTTGCCAGGCAGAGGGATAGACAGGATGCCTGTGGGTCACTGTGGCTTGTGTTTCCAGGATCCCATAAAATAGAGTCTGGAAACTTGTTCCCATGAAATGAAAGATTTACAGATGCTAAGGGAGCCTCTTATTTTTCTGATTTAGAATTTCTTGACATAGTCTGGTGAGTGTGCGTAACATTGTGTGTGTGTGTCTGGGTCTGTGTATGCACATGTACACGCATGCATGCACGGGAGAGGAATTCCTCCCTCCAGTGCTGTAGGAACACAGTGCTCGTAAAGCTGTCCACGTGGGTTAGTAGCATTCACTCCTTCTATGTGTATCATACTCAAACTGCAGGAAACCAGGGACATGGAGAAAATCTTGAAAGGATTTCAAGGTGGGGGGTGAGGAAACCCTTACCTAGAGAGGAAAAAGGATAAAGATCACATTGGATTTCTGTTCAGAAACCAGGCAAGCAAGAAGATAGTGGAGGGAAACATTTATAGTGTTAAAGAAAAAAAACCCCACCAACCAAGAATTCTGTACTCTGCCAAATTATTCTTTGAACACAAAGGGGAAACCAAGGCTTTCTCAGACAGACAGAAGCTGAGGGAGCTTGTCCCGGTTAAACCTGCCTTGCAAGAATTGTTGAAAGAATTTCTTCAGAGGGAAGGAAGATGACTGGGATAGGAACCCAGATTTGCATGAAAAGGGGAGAGCATTAGAGAAGGAATAAATGAAGGTAAAATAAAATATTTTATTTTTCTTATTCTCTATGGAGCTGACAGAGAAAAGTTTAGTCCAAATCATCATAGCGACAATGTATGGCGTGATTACAGCTTATGCGTAACTGCTGGGACCACAGCAGTGTGAAGAGATGGGAAGGAGGCAAGGGGAATGTCTTGCCGAGAGGGGTTGGTACTACCCACCAGAAACCTGGATCGCTTGTGAATGTATGTTGCAAACTCAAAGACCACTACTAAAAAAAAATTCTTTGTTAAAAAAATATTTTATTTTTTTGACAGAGAGAGACACAGCAAGAGAGGGAATACAAGCAGGGGGAAGGGCAGAGGGAGAGGGAGAGGGAGAAGCAGACTACCCGCTGAGCAGGGAGCCCCATGTGGGCTCAATCCCAGGATTCTCGGATCATGACCTGAGCCGAAGGCAGACACTTAATGACTGAGACACCCCGGCACCCCTAAAAAAGTATCTTAAGGCATATAAGTGCTATGCTAAAGAGAAGACAAAATGGAATCATATAAAATGTTCAACTAAAACCGGAGAAGGCAAAAAAGAGTGAAAGACAAGAAAAGAAACAAGACCGTGAACGGAAAACAGTAACAGGCAGAACAAACATTAGTCCAAATGTGTCACTGATCACTTTGAACATCAGTGGTATAAGAACTCAAAGACAGGGACCACTGGAGTGGATCAAAACACAACAGCCAGTGATCCGCTGTCTACAACAGGCCTGCTTTAAACACCTAATTAGATGAAAAGGGAAGGGACGGAGAAAGATATGTCACGCTAACACTAATGGAAAGAAAGCAAGAGTAGCTATGTTGATATCCAGGCAGACATCACAATGAGGAAAATTGCCAGTGGTTTCCAGCAGCTCCAGAGGAGAGAGGAAGGGGGTTAGGTGGACACAGGGGACTTTTAGGACCATGACATGATTCTGTAGGATACTGTAATGGTGGATACTATGCATTTGTCAAAACTGTCAGAACTGCATGGCACAAAGGAGACTCCTCCGGGAACAGGGGCTCTACCGCTCTGCCCTGACTTCTCTTGTGCACAGAGAGGGACGTGATCTGGCCCTGCCTTAACCCCCTAGATTTGCTGTAGGGCCAGGTGGGCCTAGAATGGCTGAGTTTCAGGCTGGGATGAGGCCTTCCCACCTCCCCCAGGGCTTGTGTAAATGAGATCACTTTCTACTTCAGAGCACGGTTAGGGAGAACTGTTTTCTAGAATCTAGCTGGCCTCCCCTCCTCCAGCCCAGCTGCTCTGTCCTGGTTGCCGGGCACCTGTTGACCTCAGAGATGGAACTCTCCACAGGGTTCTGATTGGTCATTTGGGGCCCCGGATGCTGGCACTCGGAGGCAGAGCTGTGGAGCCCTACTGCCCACCACCGGATTAACTTTCCAGCTGGTCCTGCAGCCCCTGTGGGGGTCGCTGCTGGTGATTTCTGGAAGCTGGAGACACAGCCCAAGCCTCCCTGTGTTTCCCTGGGGGGACGGGGCGGGGGCTGGGTAGGGACTGCACTGCTGGTTTCCCTGGTGAAGAGACGACTCCCTCTAAGACATGCGAAGGCGCTGGGACAAAGGTGTTCTGTCCACGGTGAAGTCTGAAGAGTGACAATATTGGACCGATGACACGACCCAATGATGTCCTCAGGCTGCCCAGGGTGGAGGCCGGTTACAGATCTTGTGCTTATCAGCAACGAATACAAATCTGAGCAGGTTGTCACTTTGGGACACTGTTAACTCTCTGAAAAAGGCACAGAAGAGCCAGCCTCCTAAACTTTCCCAAGTCACTGGTGAAAACCCCATCTTAAGAGCATCAGAGAAGGATGGAGAATGACTTTGGAAGACTCTAACAGAGGCTTTTAATGAGAACAACTCCTTTTCCAGAACGACTAGAACTGCTCGACCAAGAAGTTTCAAGATGGAGGCAGAGAGGGCAGGAAGAGGAGGGGAAAGAAAAGCTTGGGCCATCGAAGGCACGCATGGAGCCGGTCCCAAAACATCGAACCTGCCAGTCACTGACCAGGGCAGGACCCGGGCTGCAGGCCGTCCCCCCGCCTGACCTCCCTGCAGATGATGCCGGTGCCGGGACCTGGGGAGTCTAGCGAAAGGGGGAGCGGGGAATGGCGACCACCCCGCCCCACAAGTTGATCTGAAGGGTGTCACTGATGATGCTGGCTTCCGTGTGTCCCCTTGGAGTTCTGGCCAGACGAGCGTGGGAAGAAAAGCAAAGGAACAAAGAGCTTACAAGACAGGTCACAAGTTTCCAAACCGAGGAAGCATCTTTGCAGCGTGAAAATTCACAACTTGAAAGTGAGATTCCGTGGCTGAATACTCAAATTCTGCCTGAATTACATCAAGAACACATCTTGCAACTTCAGAGAAGATGGTCTGAAGAGGACATGCCCTGCTTGGCAATCGAGAAGAAACTGGCCAGCCTGTGCAGACCCATGAGCTACAT
>ML109593.1:0-33489 GCA_003697995.1 Taxidea taxus jeffersonii
CCCCCCCCACCTCACCCCCCCACCTCTTCTTTCATTGTTCTATTGTTTTGTTCCCTATTCACGGAACAGTCCACGCCTGGAGGTGATTGGAGTTTGGGGCATCTCTGTGGGGGGGGTTATGGGAATTTATAATCTCCAGCTTACTTTCCACATTGAAACACTGATCTATTCCTTACATATAATAATGTCACCTATTTTTTATGGCCATTTCTTCCAAAGCCTTTCTTTGGTCACTTATTTTGTAAAATTCCCCTTCAGCCTCCATCAATCTTCACTGACAACTCTGTCCCTATGTTATTCTTTTAATATTAATGTAAAAACTGATCTAGGTTTTGAGGGTAGAGCTTTCATCAAGGACCAAATCTGACTAACTTGGCAAGAAATTCATGTTGTTAGTAAGATATGTATTTAAAACATAAATTGGGAGTTTGGGCTAGAAATATCTGCCTTTTCTTTTTACTAGATTTGTATGCAATTGAACAATGTTAGAGAATGTTCAGGCACATTATACTATTTGACTATACTGAAATCTCTGTTGTTGGCATAGCACATTAACGTACACTAATGAAAATTGGCTATTCAGTAGTTTAAAGAAGTCAGTAAGCTAGCAAAATCGAGCAATGTTTAAAGCTCATAGTTCTTTTAGAAATAATATAGATTTTATTCTTATGAATTACTTGGTTTTGATTTTAAGAAGCTCAGTATCTACAACATAGTTCCCTTATAGCTATTATCGCTTATATCCCAGGCTCAGAAAACAGGGGACCAAATATAAGCAATAATGACAGAGGAGGAAAGTTACATCTTAAGAATCAAAGTATTCTTATGAGTACTGTTTAGAGCAGGGGGTCAGTGAGAATTGGCTAACATTAAATTAGAATGCATGTTGAAACCAAATTGCCAGCCTCAAGAAAAATACACATATCACTACTTCTGAAGAGGGAGGGGGATACATAGCTATAAAGATGTCCATAAATGACATACTCAGAAGTCATCCTTGATGGCCTCTTTCCAGAAGGATTGCAAACACAGATCTTTCCACCATATGGCTGCGCGTACATGGGATGTGGTCTGAAAACGCTTCGTTGATTCTGGGAAGACTGAAATCTGAAATCTGGGAAGGCTGGATGTAACAGTTTAGGAAAACAAATGTTTTTCTTTGGCTGTTGTTCCTGAAGTTACTTAAATGAAACTCATCGGCTATTGATCTGTATATATTGAGATTACAATAAAACATAATGGACCAGTTTCTCTTTCCCCAGGCTTACAGAATTGGCATTTTATTTCTTGGGAGTAATAAATCACAGTCTTGAATTTGGGGAAATATTCTAGGATTTGGATGGCAGCTGATTTATTTTTAAGACAGTGATGTCAGAAAGAAAAGCATAACCCAGAGTGTTATGGGAGTGCTCACTGGGAGAAGAGTGATTGCTGTTTAAAATATTAAGTAGGGTGGGTTCCCTTTCCAACTTTCGGAATGGATCTGTTGCATTCCAGCAAAATGGATCAGAACTCCTCACCATTAGATTTATAACATTCACATTTCCCTTTTCAGTGGCACTTACATTCTTTTGATTCTTTTCCCGTGACAACCCTAGCTCCTCTATTTATCTCTTTAATCTAATTTGCGCTATGACACCAAGCTTTAATTTTCTCATGATTATTTTGCTTCTTTTTAAGCACCCGTGGTGTGCCAAGCATTGGATAAAATCGAAAAGATACAATCCCTGCTTTCGCTGGGCTCACACATTTAAAGAGATATGACAGGCAAAATATCCTGTAATTGGCAATGGGTAGTCTTCCTGCTTTCCCCCCTTTCTCCCTTTTAAAGAAATTTCTTCATCTCTTTGAGTAAGCCTAAGAAGTTCCCTAGATCAAAGGTGTCAAAAACCAGAAGGGTTTGGAACAAGTGTCAGAGAGTAAGCAAATGACTCCAAGAGCCTCTGCTCCTAATCTGCCCACGTGCTCTCTGCACTCCTGCCTCAGCCCCAGGGACTCAACTCTCCCACCTCCTCTGCTGCCCTCGGCCTGCGGCCTCCGCCACCCAGGAGCCAAAGGCGCTCTTCCTCCCTAGGTGGCACCCCCACCCCCCACCTCCCAAGCTCCAGGAGTGTAAAAAAAAACAAAACAAACAAACAAACCCTTCAATAAAAGAGGCTGGAGCTAGCCGGTTTTCCAGACGCCGGTCTGCATGAGCTCCTCTGAGAGCTCCAACAAGGGGACGTCCAGGCAGGTGCTGACCCGAGTTTCGGCGTTCCCCCCGGAATCACCCCATTTTTTTTTTTTTTCCGTTTCTCTCTTTTCTACATATCCCGCTGGGATCTTCTTTGTCTTTTTGCCTGTAACACTGAAGCCCTCTCGTGCCCGGGGACTGCAGAGGAACGCCAGGCCATCGGACCGGGCGGTATGGTTCTGTGTGTTGTGTGTGTGTGCGCGCGCGCTTTATGGTGTGAGTGTTCGCATGAGTCTGTGTGTTGGGGGTGGTGGTTATAAATGAGTAAAGCACCCCACTCTCTCTTCCTCCTTTACCCCCCTCATTACTTCGTGGATCAATCCCGAGGCGCAAAGAGATCGCCCCTGTGCGTGGCAATCATTGGCTTGGGTACCCCAGGCTCAGGCCACTGGGGAAGCCCCCTTCACCCAGCTTGCACCTGCACCCCGAAGCTTCAAAGTTGCGGGAAACAGCCACGGGGAGTGGGGGAGCTGAGGTTGAGGCTAGCGCGCTGGAGGCTCTCGCCCCGGGGCAGAAGGTTGAGCCCAGGGTCTGGCGGGTGCGTGCACTAGGCGAAGGCGGGGTGGGGGTGGGGTGGAAAGGGGGAGGAGGCGGATGGGAGACAAGGGAGGGGAGGCGGGAGCAGCTGCCGGGGGAGGCGAGGCGCAAGGTGGCTCCCCGCGGCCCCGCGCCCCGCGGCTCCCGGGACGCACCAGACAGCCAATGGCTGCGCAGAGGTGTACAGCAGATGGCGTCCGACTGCGCCGTTCCTTCCTCCTCCTCCTCCTCTTCCTTCAGTGCTGAGGTTGCCAGACGCTGGAATGGGTGGTCTCCCGACACACACCACCATCTTTCTTGCGCTCGGGAAGCTCGGGGCTCGGCGGCTCCCAGAGGCTGCTGCGGTGGCTCCAGCAAGGCGGGTGAGTGCGGCCGTGCTGCGCCCTGAGCGGGGGATGCCTAGTCCCTGGCCGGCGCGGGAGAGGTGGCTGCGGCCCCGGGCGGGGTGCGCGGTGGGCAGACTTTGCTCTTTGCTCCTTGGGCATCCTCTTTCACCCCTTCTCCAGGTCAGACGCGGGAACTTGCAAGCGGAGCTTCTCCAACGCCTCTGGCTTGGGGCTGCGGGAAGGGTGCAAGGTGCGGAGAGCCCGGGTTTGGGTGGGTGGAGGAACCCCACGCCGAGACCTGGGCAGAGACCTCAGACAACCGGACAGAGCCACAGGGTTGGGGCGGCAGAAGCTGTGTTCCCCCACTTACACCTTTCTTTGGAGGTAACTGATAAAGGGGTCCCCCATCCTGCACTAGGAGCCTCGGAGCTCAGGATTGGAGGACGGAGAGTTCTGCGGGCTTTGCAAACAGGTTGACTGAGGGTTCCCTTTCGGTAGTGCGGACTGTGAAATCTGCGCGTGGGTGTTCAGTGCCCCTGGAGGATAGCTGAGCGAGTCAAGAAGTTTTGCAGTTTCCTCTGATTTATCAGTGGAGTGTCAGGAGGCTGCAGCAACAGCTTACGTCCATTGTCCCCACTGGGGGCGAGGGGCGGGGTGGGGATAATGGGACTCCTGGGTCTGCCCAGTCATCTCGCAGTTTATCAAGAGAAAACTGGGAGCAGAGGGTGAGAGTGAGGGAGAGAAAGGAGAAAGAGGTAATTTCTAAAGCATCACCCATATGTTCCTGTCACCTTTCCTAACACCTCCCGCAGTATTAAAGTTATTTGAATACTCAAATGAACCTGCCCTTTTCCAAGTCGGCATAGTTTGGAGTTTAGAAGTTAGAAAGCTTGGGGCGTGTGTGTTTGGGGGAACGGGACTTTAAGCTCTCTCAATGTCTTTTTAAATACAAGGGGAAAAGACACTTTATTTCAGGGGAAGAGTGTGTGATGTACTTGTACTTTTCCTTGGAAATTATCTGAGTATTTCTTAAGAGCTGTTACAATTTTATTTGATGCACTATGGTCCAGGTGGAGTTTGATTTAAGATTATAGTACTTGGGTGTGTTCTGTGGGAGAGGCCAGCGTTATTTGGTTCTCTGTTCATTGCCAGGTAGTCTGCTTTAAGTGCATTTGTGCTCTTGTAAATGACACCCTGGCTGGTGGAGCCTTGTTGGTGTTTTTCAGGAGTGTACCTGTGGGTGTCTATCCTCATGGAAATAGTCGGGTGGATGTCAGCTAGGCTGTAGTGTGTGTGTGTGTATAGTTGTGTACATGTGCATCTGGAATTTCCTTTTGACAGGCAATCTTTGAATGTCAAGGTGATACATTTATCTTCCAGGCAGTGTCAGGACACTCTGGGTTTGTTGGGTAACTGGGAGGCAGTGATCTCCAGGGAAGCCTTTTTGCACTCTGGACTAGTGGTTAAGGCTTAACCACTAAGGTTAAGCCAGTGGTTAAGGCTTGCTGAAAGCCACTTAGGATTGCTAACCAAATCAAGAAGTCCTATCTAGTAGTGAGTGAAAAGCTCATGTATTTGTGGGTTGAATGCTATATAAAGTCCCTGTCTTGAGGCTTCACTTTGAAGCCCTGCTGTTTTTAAACCTCAATGCCATTAATACCAGTAGTCTTTTAAAACTTAATGTGGCCAGTTTTCTGCTTTCTGTGGGTAGATGAGCCAACTGGGCAGATTCCCTGGAATTGGCTTCTTATGCCCAGGCATTGTGTTTTTTTTTTACCTAACTGCTGGGAGTTGACTGGAAAGTCTTCTTCGTGCAAATTTAAGTAAAAAAGAATTATGGAGATGATCCCCCTGATGTGTAACAACACACAGGTATAATTGCGGACTTAAACAGTGTGACGTAGTATTACACATTTGCACCGACTGGTTCTAGTATCTCTGAACACCTACAAACCATTCAGAGTTCTGAAGGTTTGAGATTAATCCGTGGCAAGTGCTTAGAGATGTATCATCTAGGAAAGGACTGCCTACTGCCGATGGAGGTCCATTTTGAGGGTTCAGAACAAGTGGGCTTACCTTATATCTAGCTTAATAAGGAAATCAAAACTTGAGAAATGATCTTTACCATGTTTCTTATTCTCTGCATCCTCCTCAATGTTTTAATCAAAATTGTTGCTTGTTAAAGAGTTTGAAGGGCCAAGGAAACAGGAAGAATGTGAGTCAGATGGACAGAATTACTGATCATAATGACAGCACAAACACAGACTCTACTCGTTGAGTACTGATATTAATAAATCAGCAGCTAAAGGCATCTTTCTGGTCTCTGCTGAGTGTGCCTTCCATGAGAAAGAAAGCAAAGAATTAAAGAAAAATGGTACTGCTATAATGTACTTCATCAGAGAAGCTATTAAGAACCTTGTCTACTTTGCCGCAGCTCTTGTTTTGGAAGGTATGAGGCTTTTATTCATATCCGTAAAAGAAAAGTTTGTCCTTAAATAACAGACTGACAAAGCAGCGTGAAAAGGAGCTAAGTTAGTGCAAGAGGAGTGTCCAAACAAGAATTCCAAAGCGTATCAGATCATTTTAATTACACTTCACAAACTGAAGCTGAAGTCATATGATTTCTTCAAAGAAAAACAGTCTTGCCGAAAACTGCAGTTTCACTGTTCTGCACACCTTTATAAAGATTAGGCGTGAAAGTAATAACATTGCTTCAAAAGTTTGAATAGAACGATGAAGAATAGTTGACCTGTCCTATTGAATTAAGAGTCAAAATGACAAATGGCACAACATATTAAGTACACAATCAAGACAAACAGATTAAAGGATTCTAAGCAGTGACAGCTACACCACTTGGAGAAAAGATCAGCACCATTACCAACACAGCATTAGGGATGCTCTACAAGACAAAAGGTAAAGGATGGGTCCTTGACTAACTAGAGGGTATTGCAGTATTCGCAACTATTTACATGAGCTATTTAGATTTGCTTTTGGATTGTTGAAGATGAACTACATATAAATGCTTCATATTTTTAAAAGAAGACACTTTCCCAGTCTATAACTATCAAAGAAGCAGCTGCATTTGCTTTGAATACCAGGCAGCTTCCTAAATATAACACAGTTCCTTAATTTAGAGCTGTTAACAAGATTAATATCTAAGTGATAATTAACACGTTAAACCTGTGAAAGTGGAAAGATTTTTAAACTCTCCTTTTAATTCTAGAAATTTTGGAGATGGTGAGTTTGAGAGGGATCAGTGTTTTAGCAGATGTTAAGTCTGGTCTTGCTTCAGTGATAAACATTTTATTCACCCATTAAAATTTCTCCATTAATTGGGATTATTTTGTTGATGTTTTAAACTAGTATTCTTCTGGGTGGTTATTTACAATAGCTAACAGTAGCTATTGATGAAAGCAAGTCAGAGAGGATTAGGGTGAGTTTCCTGTCAGTTTGTATGTAGCTCTCGACTTGGAGACTTGGAGGATGAGGATGTAGTCCAGGGAGTAGAGATCACAGTCATTGAATTCCCAGGATGATGCCTTCCTTCTAAGCCATCTTGCCTGGAGTGGACCAGTTATTACAAAATATACATAGCTAGTTATGTTCTCAGTTATAATCCACCCATGATTTATTATTAGCTTTCTATAGCTACTAGATCAAGCAATTCACTAGTAAGGGAAAAGAGTATATTAGTGTAATCCAATTACTCCTATGTCCTTTGCCAGGCTTCTGAAACCAGCCCTGGAGATGCTGCGGAATACAGTTCCTGTGCTGGCAGGAACTCAGTGTTATTGCAAGGTAGAGAGTTCAGTCCAGGTCTCGGTTTACAATCTGAACAGTTAAGTTATCCAGCATATATAAGAGCTACTGTATTTTAAAAGTGTGCATATGCTCTGGCTATAAGTAAAACCTAGACATTTTTAAAGGCATCACTATTCATACTATTTTTTTGGTCATTAGGTACGTTTTCAATTAGTGGATTCTAAAAGTACAACTTTTTGACATGATGTGGGAATCTGTAGGATTTTTTGAGCTTTACAAAAGAGACGTTCCCATATCAGGCAAGTTTGGATATTGACCTACATGTAAAGATCTGTAAAAATGTGAAACTCTTTCCTGTGAGGAACAAAAGGCTATCATGGTAGAACTTAGGTATTTTGCAGCAAAGGACATGATGTTTGCTTTTGACTTTGCCTCTCTAGACATATTTTAATTATGAGCCTCTTGTAATTAAATATGCTGTAGCTAAAAACAGAATCCTAAGTAACTAATGCACAAATGATCCTTCAGTTTTTTGGCTGGAGAGAAACTCAGCCGTGTTCCACCTGCCTGCATCAGGGCTGGGTGCAGATTGGTACCCTCGTGTTCCGCTAGTGAACAGCTCATTATTTCTGCAAGAATCATAATGTTGAGAAAAGCCCTCAGCTTCCTAGCAGTTAGGCACCATTGCCTTGTTATTAGACTATAGTTTTGTAGTAATGTATATTTAAAATTGTTTTCAGGCGGGTGTTTTAAAAAGCACATATAAATGGAACATTTTAATTATATTAAGACTAAGGCTTGCATTAATCTCACCTTGCAGAGTTTCCTTCTGGGCTCTCCTCTATTGATTTCTGCCCTTTGTTCTTACGTTAGATATGTTCAGCGTGATTCAGTCCCTGTGCACTGAGACGGCCTTACTGGTTGTAAAAATATTGAAGTACCTCTGTGCCACTTGGTAAATGGATGCTGTTCTGAGCTCCCCGAAGGCCCTGCCACCACCTCAGTCCTACAGAGCAGCCCCGGACACCGCTTAGCTCATCTCTTGATACAGCCAGTAGGAGAGTCCCCTTTGGCTATATGTGACCAGCTCCTGGCTGTTGTCGGAACTTATTCTGATCCATTGGTGCTTGAGCCCTAGTACTTGGTAAATATTTTTACCAGCCTTTGATATTTTTACTTACAACACAAGGACACGTAACCATTGGCACTGTCAAGGCAGCTGAAGTTGAACTCTGTTTAAATGTACATTTAAATCTTTTTTATGTCCACATTTATACTTGTTAAAAACACTTAAATATTACTATCTGCCTTCATTTCTATTACCCAAGAGCTCAAAGGTACCTACTAGATCCCTTTTAATTGGGCTGTCAAGGCATATAAAGCCACTATACCTTCAATTTAATTTGTTTTCCCCCCAAACATAAACTAAGCTTTCTAAGTCATCCTGTAGGTACGGAGAAAAACTAGGTTTCTGACCCAGCTCGTCTGCTACTGTGCATCCTGCTCCACACAGTTGTCTCAGACTACTTAATTAAAATGTGTGTATGCGGGAGTAGCTCAACAGGCTTTTTTTCTTTTGGAGAAAAAGTAATTATTTTTTTCCATCTCTATTCTGGGCCTCAGAATTAACTCAATTTATTTTGTATTGACTTCCACTCATTTCTGTGATTCCAAATTTTAATAAGCTTCATCTGACCTGAATCGACCCATTCTAAGGACTGGAACGTCTTCTGGCAGATCATAGAGAGGAATGGGATGTTGTTGCTTTGCAGACTCCTTAAGGAACATTTTTGGGACTTTCTTCTGGATCTCTTCTAGCCAAAATAAAAACACACACTGCTAGGTGGGTGTGGAAAAACAAAACTCAAATTATGTTTCCGTCTTGAACGGAAAAAATAGTGCTCCAAGTCATCCATCAAATATACTCAGGCCGGCCATTAACTTCTTACCACCTACCTTCCTCTTAAGGTCTGACCCCTTTAAATCACCCACAAGACTCACATCTGCTTAAAAAAGATGCCCAAATACTATCTTCTACACCCCCAACCTCCAGTTATCCAGATTCTACCTATTAGTCTAGGCCCATTTTTAATTAAACTTCCACTGAGCTTTCTCTGATTATGCCAATTCACAAAGCCTTCTCTCTGTCCGAGCAACTCAGGTGGTAAATTCTAATTTTAATGTTTGATTGAATCAGTTTTCTTATTAACATCCACTTGTGGAGGTCTGATGGTAAAGGATTTGAATGAGAAAAGGCAAGGCTTTTTTGAGAATTCTGGAAGCTGTTGAAGAACAGGATGTGATCAAAGAAAGGGGTCTGGGTAGTAACTGTCCTTTGAGCATCCCTAAGACAAGGCTTGACAATATACTGGTAGCAACAAGAGGGACTCCCAATTATTGACTATACCACACTCTGCATACCAGGCTAGGTGCATTAGAATCAGGATGTCTAATCTTCGTGATAATGTTGCAACGTGGGTTCTGTTATTTAGTGTCATTTTTTCATACTAGGAAATGGAGGCTGGGGGACCTTTGGCACCTGGTGTGAGGCTAGTGCAGCTGGTAAACCCCCAGCTAAGATTTGCATCTCTGTCTGTTGGACTGCACAGCCTATTCTGCTCCTCATATGCTGGACTGCCCTAGAGCCTGGAGTTCGGGTCAACAAATGTAGTCTTAACCTTGGCTGGTATTATCTCCCAAATGCAAGAGCACACACATACTCACTCATGGCCAGGTCGTCACACACAGCAGAGGTGACTGACAGGAAGAGTATTGCTGAATCACTTCTACCTGGAGGTGGAAGTGTCACTTGGAAATATTGGGCAAGGCTGTGTTTTAATTTGACACAGACCTTGTACATGAAGGTGGTAATGCCTTAGAACTGCGAAGAGCTCAAGACATTCATATGTAAAAGTGTGGGCTTCCTGAGGAACCACTGGAAGATTCAGAGCATCCAGGCGTACTTAGGAAACTCACATCATATCCCTTTTTGTTAATGGCTTATCATTATGACAGAATTGTTCTGCCAAATATGCCAAATACTGGCTCTTAAAGTTAGCACCGAGAGCAGGAAGGGGGAAAATACCTGTCTTCCCACGTGAGTATGGGTAGACTGGCAGTAGCCTCGGTCACTCACGTAATAAACCTGAGCAGTCTGGTCAAGTGAGTGTCCCTGTCTGTTCTCTCTGGTTCATGTGCTTCCCAACAGGAAAGTGTCCTTGGCTGCGGAGAGGCAACCTCGCTAAGAAGAGGAGGATCGTTCTTTGGTTAAGCAAGATTTGTATGGACAAATCTTATTTCTGAAGATCTGTTCCTGAAAAGCATTTTGCTGGGTCAGCATGAGGTCTCTTGACGGGAACTTCCATGGGAATATATAATATCCCCATTTCCAATACCACAGTCTCTTACTTGTTATAGAAATAGAGTATGGAATAGGACCAGTTTCTCTCTTTGCCTCTGGCAGAATCATATAAAGAAGCTCAGAAGATTCAAAGTTGTAAAGAGAGATTTTTACTTATTCCAGTATTGAACTTTTTCATGTTCAGAGATGTTGAGAAATGCCATCGGCTGTCTCAAGGAAATGTGAGTTCCCCATCTTTGAGGGAATTCAAACTGAGGATAAATGATGACACACGGGGGCATTCTGCAGAGAGGATGTGTGCATTGGATATATTGATCATTTACTATATGCCAGATATTATTCTACATATATTAATTTATGAAATTTCTAAAAAAGCTTAGAGTGGATTGTATTCTTCTCTTTCCCATTTTATAGTTGCAGAAATGGTAAATGACTTGCTTCAGGTCAGGATCTGCACTCAGGCATTCTGAGCTTAGGAGCAGAACTCCTCAATGCTGCAAATATTCACATGTGCAATCTTAGATTTTCTAGTAACTACATTATAAAAGAAAAAAAATTGAAGTTAAGTTTAATAGTATATTTTATTAACCTAATATATCTACAATATTATCATCTCAACATGGATCGATTATGAAAAAGTTATTATTTTTTTCACTTATAACCACATCTCTGTTCAGACCAGCCAGGTTTCAAGTGCTCAGTGGCCACCTGTAGCGGGGGTGGCCACCATATGGGATATACCAGGAACATTTCTACTCTGCCTCTGTCTGTTGACTGCCAAGTTTCCTGCCAAGGCATCACCCATCAGTCTTTGTGTGTATGAGGCCATTCATCTATGTATTAATTTTGCCCTTAAGTACCAGTGTGAATAATCTCTAAAAAAAGCCTCTTAAAACACTTCCATGACTTCTCTCAGGAATGTATTTACTTTAAAAACCTGTAAAATAGGAAGATTTCTCTGTATCTCATCTGTTACAAAATGAATCCCATATGTCTTTCATTTGTGAAGATGGAGCGTATCTAGATTGCTTCCACTTTTCAACTATTCATACACATTATGAAATCGCCTCGCCCTTCTCATTTCCAGGCTAAAGAATGCAGTTTCTTTTGTGGTTTATTATTTTTGCTTGTTTTTTTTATTGGTTTGCTGGGGTGGCTGTGTAGGCTGATGCACAGGAAATGGGCACAGCTGAGAATCTGCTTATCTCAAGTAAGAATGAGAAGGAAAAAAATAACCTTTACCTAAGAGTGAACTTAACCATTTTTTCCCCACACTTACACTTCATGCGTATTTCTGTTTTCTCTTGTACTACACCCTTATTATGATTACTGCAGTCAGAAATGACATGCAGCCCACCAAAGTGATATTTCTGACCAAATTGTAGTAATTTTTTGGTAGGTTTGACTCATTTCCTGGCAGGTAGCATTCTTCTCAGTGATCTGAAGGGCCTTTCTCAAGTCGAATTTCTGACAGTAACCGACCCTCTGGGCTGAGGCAGGCTTCAATTGAAAAGGCAGAATGTGACATGTCTTTCATTGCGCGAAACGCACAAAAACGTCCCGTGTCTCCTTTGTAAGTGCAACCTTTATTCAGCTATACATGATAATGTGAAACATTTTAATAATTTCAAGTCTCTTTGGGGAGGCATATTACATGGGTAGTTTAAGTCTGACTTCAGTTGCTTATTAAAAGAAAGGTATTAAGAACAAGGTTTCTGTTGGAAAGAAAGAAAAATCCTAAACTTCATAGGGAAGAATTTTCCTTGTGGAGACAGACTCTAAGGATATGCCATCTAATATTATGTGCATGAATATTAGATATTTCATTTGGACTATAGAGTTGGTAAAATTAAAACATAATGCTTGTGGACACAGTATATCCCCAATGTGGCACATCTTTCAGATTTTTTTTTTAAATGACCAAACAGTTTGTTTTTTTTTAAAGATTTTATTTATTTATTTGTTAGACAGAGAGAGAGAGTGAGCGAGCACAGGCAGAGGCAGAGGCATAGGGAGAAGCAGGATCCCTGCTGAGCAAGGAGCCCGATACGGGACTCGATCCCAGGATGCTGGGATCATGACCTGAGCTGAAGGCAGCTGCTTAACCAACTGAGCCACCCAGGTGTCCCTAACCAAACAGTTTTTGCAGAGCCACATGAACCAATAGAAAGTGCAAGATGCATTTGTTTGTGAGCTCTAGGAATAAATTCGAAGATTATTTATTGAGTACCTTCTGTGTCCATGGCACAGAGTAGAAAAGTAAGTTGAGGACACTAGCCCCAGTTTCCAGGAATATGTAGCCTAAGTGGGGAGATGTGACATGCATGTCCTCTGCCCTTAGCAGGGCCTAGTTACCTTACTTATGTATTTCTAGCTATTTCACTAAGGATGAGTTCCATAAAAGCAGAGGATGTATCTTACTTATTTTGGCTCTTTTGCAGCTCACAGAGAATAACTATGCAGTAGGTATGTGTTGGAGTAAGTGGAAGTCATACGTTGATTTTGTTTATACACATGCATTGAAAAATAGCCATGACACCATATTTATAATGGGACCACCTATATAAAAATCTCATTTTAAATAATAAAGTTGCATGAAGTATAGTCCCAATTTCTTTGCTACTGTGCTCACTCCTCTGCTGACTCCAGTTGGTGACTTCTGACAGAGCAGCTGTAGTTGAAAAAGATGGTGTTAACCTGAAGGAAATGTGGGCCTCTTTTCCTAGAATGCCAGCATTATGGTAGGGTTAACCCTCCATCATAGACTCCTTCAGTGTAGAAAAGATAATTGTAATTCTATTTTGTTCTGAGAATGAGGAAACCTGACATTTAATCACATTAAATAATTCTTAGAAATGTGGATATGAGAGGTGGGGAGTGGGGTGGGGTAAAAATTATGTTTATATATGCTTGTATAAGGCTTCCAATGACTATTGAGGAATATAGGGCTATAAAAGACCCCAAACCAACAACAAAAAAATTGTGAATAAGAAGAACAAAGCAGGAGGTATCACATTTCCTGATTTCAAGCTGTACCATAAAGCTATGATCTTTAAAACAATATGGTACTGGCATAAAAACAGACAAATGGAGCAATGAAAGAGTATCGCAGTTCTGGAAATAAACCCAAGCACGTACACTCAACTAATACTTGACAATGGAGCCAAGAATACTCAATGTAGAAGAGACAGTCTCTTTAATAAGTGGTCCTGGGACAGTTGGATTTTCATATGTAAAAAGTGAAGCTGGACCCATATCCACCATTGAAAAAAAAAATCAACGTGGATTAAGGACTTACATGTAAGACCCCAAATCATGAAACTGCTAAGGAATAAGGCTCCTTGACATGGGTCTTAGTAATGATATTTTTGAATATGACATCTAAAGCAGAAGCAACAAAATAAAAAATGAACACGTGAGACTACATCTAGTTAAAAAGCTTCTGCACAGCAAAAGAAACCATCAACAAAGTGAAAAGACAAAGTGAAAATTCAGAATGGGAAGAAATATTTGCAAACCATACATCTGATAAGTAGTGATATCTAAAATATAGAAAGAACTCATATAACCCATAGGGAGAAAACACCCAAATAAAAAATGGACAGATGACCTGAAAAAGCATCTCTCCTAAGAAGATATACGAAAAGTCAACAGGTACATGAAGGATGCTTCACATCACTAGTCATTAGAAAAATGCAAATTGAGACCACAATAAGACGTATTCCAAACTGCTCAGCCATCGATAAAAATGAAGTCTTGGAGTGCCTGGGTGGCTCAGTGTGTTAAAGCCTCTCCCTTCGGCTAGGGTCATGATCCCAGGGTCCTGGGATCGAGGCCCACATCAGGCTCTCTGCTCAGCCGGAAGCCTGCTTCCCTTCCTCTCTGCCTACTTGTGATCTCTGTCTGCTAAGTAAATAAATAAAATCTTAAAAAAAAAAATGAAGTCTTGTCATTTGCAATGGCATGGTTGGAACTAGAGGGTGTTACGCTAAGCAAAATAGTCAGAGAAAGACAGTTATATGATCTCACTGGTATGTGGAATTTAAGAAACAAGACAGAGGATCATAGGGGAAGGGAGGGAAAAATAAAACAAGATGAAATCAGAGAGGGAGACAAGCCCTAAGAGACTCTTAAGTATAGGAAAGAAACCGAGGGTTGCTGGAGGGAGGGGGGTGTGGGGACGGGTGTAACTGGGTGATAGTGGTTAAGGAGGGCATATAATGTGATGAGTACTGGGTGTTATAAAAGACTGATGAATCATTGAACTCTGCCTCTGAAAACCAGTAATACATTATATGTTAATTGAATTTAAATAAAAATAAATAAATTAAAAAAAAACAAACAGAAAATGTTAGGATGGCATAAATGTGTCTGTTAAAGCCATGTTTTAAAATACTATTTAATTATATAGGATTGTGGAGGCAAATGTAAGTGTTAAAGTCACAATGTTTACCATTATGTGCCATAATACAACTTTGTAAAAATCTATATATACTTATAAATGTATTTGGAAGAACCATACAATTTTAACAGTGATTGTCTCCGGATAAAATTATGGATGCTTTGCTAAATTCTATAATGAGTGTGGTTACCATATAATCAGAGAAGTAATCACTATCTTTTTAAAGAAAACAAAGTACAGTAGGTCAGAAGGTGCAATTCAAGTTATAAGATAAACAGGTCCTAGAGATGTAATGTGCAATATGATGATGTTAGCTGAGACTGCTGTGGGATATACAAGAAAGTTGTTAAGAGAGGAGATCCTAAGAGCCCGTCTTATGGGGGATATGTTCTAGACCCCAGTGAATGCCTGAAACTATGGAGACTAACAAACCCTAGCTTTCCTATACATACATACCTATGATCAATTTTAGTTTATAATTTAGTCATAGTAAGACTTTAACAACAATAACTAATAATAAAGTAGGTTATAACAGTAAACTGTAATAAAAGTTAAAAGCAAAAAAACACACTGAACTATCACCTCACTCCTGTTAGAATGAGTATCATCAAAAAAAACAAGATGGTGGTGTGGATGTGGGGAAAAGGGAATCCTCGTGCACTGTTGGTGAGATTGAAAATTGGTAGTGCTGCTATGGAAAACAGTATGGAGGATTCTCAGAAAATGAAAAAATAGAACTACTGTGGGATCTAGCAAGTCCACTTCTGGGAATATAGCCAAAGAAAATGAAAACACTGGCTCAAAAAGGTACCTGTACCCCCATTATTTCTAATAGCTAAGACATGGAAACAACCTAAGTGTCCATTGATGGATGAATGGATAAAAGAATTGTGGTATATACACACACAGTGGAATTTTATTCAGCCATAGGAAAATAAGGAAATCCTACTGTTTGAGACAACATAGATGGACCTAGGAGGTATTATGTTAAATGAAATAAGTCAGATAAGACAAACAGCGTCTGATCTTAGATGTGGAATCTAAAAACAAAAGAAGGGGCACCTGGGTGGTTCAGTGGGTTAAAGCCTCTACCTTCGGCTCAGGTCATGATCTCAGGGTCCTGGGATCGAGCCCTGCATCGGGCTCTCTGCTCAGCAGGAGCCTGCTTTCCCCTCTCTCTCTGCCTGCCTCTGCCTACTTGTGATCTCTGTCTGTCAGGTAAATAAAATAAAATATTTAAAAACAAAAGAAAACAAAGCACATAGAAGAAGACATCAGACTTATGGTTAGCAGAGGTTGGAGGGTGGGGGAGGGGAACTAGTGGAAGGTGGTCAGAAGGTACAATTCAAGTTATAAGATAAACAGGTCCTGGGACGCCTGGGTGGCTCAGTTGGTTGAGCAGCTGCCTTCGGCTCGGGTCATGATCCCGGCGTCCTGGGATCGAGTCCCATATCGGGCTCCTTGCTTGGCAGGGAGCCTGCTTCTCCCTCTGCCTCTGCCTGCCACTCTGCCTGCTTATGCTCACTCTCTCTCTCTCTCTCTAACAAATAAATAAGTAAAATCTTTAAAAAAAACAAAACAAAACATAAGATAAACAGGTCCTAGAGATGTAATGTGCCATATGATGATGATAGCTGAGACTGCTGTGGGATATACAAGAAAGTTGTTAAGAGAGGAGATCCTAATAGCTCTTGTTAAGAGAGGAGATCCTAATAGCTCGAATCATGAGGAAAACCTCTTTTTCCTTTTTTTCTTTCTCTTCTTTTTATTATATCTGTATAAGAAGACATTTGCCAGCTGAACCTATTGTGTAATTGTTTCACAATGGATCTACATAATTTATCCACATAAAACCATCATGTGGCATGTCTTGGACTTATTCAGTGAGGTACATCAGTTATTTCCAGAAAAACCCCAGCCCTTCAAATTCATCAGTGAGAAACACTAGTTCTTCAGCTTCTGAATATTATTTTTAAATCTGTGGTTTGCTCAAGTTGAATTCTGCTGTCTTTTTCTTTAGCATCATCCATATTTTCAGACTCTATATTTCTAAGAAACTCTTTCATTCTGAAGAATAAAAATCCCCCCCAGGTAATTCAGGATCTTCTTTCAGTGTGGAACTCTTCTTGAAGGAGGTAGATGCTCAAGGAGATGAAGAAAGGATTTATCCTCCAGCTGTCTGGCTGATGAAGACCTCCAAGGTGCTCTTCTGCTACAGAGCCCTCCAGTATAGAATGTGGCGGTCCCAGAGTGGCCAGGAGTTGTAGGGTAGGGCTGGGGTTGGGAGAGGGGGGCAGTGCAGAGGGATTGGAGACAGGGTTGGGTCTAGGCTCTTTTGAACTTTAGAAGTTTATGCAGATTTTAGTGATCAGGACACATACACAGAGGATAAAGTGATTTAGATTTCTTCAGATTGAATACCAGACCAACAAGTAACAAAGCTCCAAAGAGGCCTTTTTTTTTTTTTTTTAATGAAGAGTTTTGGCATTATATATAATAATTGCTCAGTCTTTTTTTAATTTTTTGAAAAATCTAGGAAACCATCAGAATTGTTTGGAAATACTATATATGGAATGAATATATATAATTTACCTTTAACTTAGTTTCATCACATTGTTAATCCAACAAATTTTTCTTGAGTATATACCACATGCCAGGCTCTTGCAAAACAGTGAATAAAATAAAAAAGGTCCCTGCCCTCGTAGGATTTCTGGTTTAGACCTGTACGGAATAAATGTGAGAGTTACTAGATGTGTGTGGCTAGTGATCACTTAAAATGTGGCTAGTCCAAGTTGAAATGTGCTTAAAGTAAAAATGAAAGAAGATGGGATCGGGAGGGAGACAAACCAAAAGAGACTCTTAATGTCATAAAACAAACTGAGGGGGGGGGGGGAAAGAGGGGTTGGGTGAGGGTGGTGGGGTTACATCATATGTTTAAATAAAGCTTAAATAAAGTAAAAAAAAAAAAAAAGTGTAAAATGCATACTGGATTTCAACCAGTATGGAAAACGTAAGTTAAAGACCTCAATTTTTTGTATGGATTACATGTTGAAATGGTAATAGTTTGGCTATATTGGGGAAAGAAAATGTGTTAAATTATTATTATTATTATTATTTAAAGATTTTATTTATTTATTTGACAGACAGAGATCACAAGCAGGCAGAGAGGCAGGCAGAGAGAGAGGAAGAAGCAGGCTCCCTGCCGAGCAGAGAGCCCGATGTGGGGCTCGATCCCAGGACCCTGGGACCATGACCTGACCTGAAGGCAGAGGCCTCAACCCACCGAGCCACCCAGGTGCCCCAAAATATGTTAAATTATAAAAAAAAAAGAATATAGTGCTAAATAACACCAGGACAAGCACAAAAAGGAATCAGCTACAACTTAGCAAGGCTCTATAACTTACAGAGGTGGAACCCCCTTTGAGTACCCCATAGAATAAGATACATTGTTAGTTTGGCTCTTTGAGCTGCTTACAGAAAAATTGAAATAAACTGGCATCAGATCACCAGGAAAACATTTCTTTAGCATTTTACATGCCAGGGCTTTAATATACTTTGATAGATTAAAAGAGTTCTTCCCATACTCAAGAATTGGCCGTAATTGAGGAACTTTCACGGAGGTCATGTGGAGGTAGGAGGAAAAAAAGGAAGGATGCTTCAAAGATTAAACAAATGCTTCTGTGCAGTTTTATAGATTAGTACACTTAGCATGGGATGGAAAAATTGGGATTTCTGTCAACCTATTTGTTTTTCATATGGTTTCCTTAACAGTATTTCTCATTCTGGGTCATATATGCTCGTCTCTCAAGACTGGTTATTTAAATTTTCTTTAAAATCTTATTTCATATAGGATTTTGAAGTCAGTGGCTTAAGAAACCTCTTCAGGGTTCATGAAAAACAACAAATACAGCAATACAGTCCCCCATGAGCAAGGGCTTATCCCTTGTTTACTGGTCTGCGTAGAGCTTGATGGCATTCTCCAGCTCCGGGTTTTGAAAACTTGTGATGCTCACAGTCTAAATAAAGTGAGACCCAAATCCTTATAATCTAAGGTAAACAGTTTTGTCCTGGTGTGTGGCAGGAAAATGTACACTGGGGTAGAATTATCCATTGATTTGGCAACAAGTTTGGCAAGCATAGATGTTTGGTAAATGTCTACAAGATAAAAGCATTTGAAATAGCAAAGTAGTCAGTCAGCCCCATGAACTGAAAGCTAAGGGCTGCTCAAAATAGTATGAAGTCATTTATGCTGCGAAGGCTTAGGAAGTGAGCGTAGGATGATGGAAGTTGGGTAGGGCACGCGTGTGGGCACACACACACACACACACACACATATTGTACATGCACACCAAAGAAAACGTACATGTATTTGATAAGAGAGTGATGGCAAATCCAAGATGAGAAATGACAGGGGAAAGAGGAGGCAAACAATTCCACTGACGCATTTTCACTTGTTGGAACTAGACAAGCGTTCAGAAATATCATTCAGTTGAAGACAGCCAATGAATCAGTTTGAAGGGAGAGGGGAATAGCTTTCAGAAAACGAGCATACTGTTGTAGAGGCTGGGCCTGTGGCAAAGGTAAGAGAAATCTGTACAACCTAGTCAGATTATGCATGCTCTTGGATCTAGAGATGCAGGAAGAAGAGCAAAAACAAATGGGAGAGAAATGAAGCAGTGAGATGTGGTGACATTTAGTGCTATATATAATGTACCATCGGAAGTTCATATGTAGTATATGCAAACCCAAGTCTTTCCAATTCAGTCTTTCTGAGGTTATGAATGTACTCTTGATTCCCTTCCCAGTTATCTCCTCATCTCTTGCCTTCCTCATTCTACCTCCAGAAAGTGGTAGAATTTGCTCATGGTCTTTGCTGTGCCTTTACTCTTCAAATCACCCAGACTGGATTCTGCCTCCACTGTTCCAATTGAGTAAGTTCTTGCCAAAGTTATGAATTGCTTCCTAGTTGTCAAATCCAATGGACATTTTCCAGTCTCTCTTTATTGTGATGATTAAAAGAAGAATCTTAGTATATTAGAGAAGCCAAGAATGGACTGGCAAAGTTCCCATGAACCTACCATTTTGAGTCTGTATTAAAGCTGCCAAAATAACTACTGAAGATTTATACAAGCAAAATGGGTAATTTTGGACTACACATAAACTGGAAAAGATTGAAATGTGTAACATTTTGCCAAAGAGAATGGCTCCAAAATAAAGTTGAAATTGGAATATAAACCTTTGGAAACTGAGCAAGATATGGATAAGTAAAAGGCAATTTAATTAGAATTTATTAGCAGAAAATATAACAGTCCTTCATGGAAGATAGTCCTGTTAACTTGACAGGGGATGAGGGGAAATGTTGCTTGGTATACAGGTATGTCCCTATTTCTAGAAGATTCTGAAGCCTAAAAACGAAGTTGAAATGGGCAAAATTTTAAGAAATGCATAAAGATGAACATGCATTTGGACACAGATGCCCTTATGAGCACCAAACTTACTGATTCAGAGTGTGGAGAGAATGAAGGATATGCTTGTAGAATATTCCGGTGATAGCATTATCACTGACATCATCTTTCAAGGAACAACTCAGTCCCCTACCTAATAATTGCTGGTGGGGGGTGGGGTTTCCCCATTAAAGTCTTAGATACCTATTTATAGACTCTCTGTTTATTTGATATTTACCTTTTCCTCATCTTTTTATTTGTTCAGAAACCGTCACTATAAGAATGCTCGAGAGAGTGAAGAGATTGGTGGAAATAAGTGTTAGGTTGGTCCTTCTGAAAGGGGAGAGACACACTAATGTCTCCATCATCATCAGGAGCAGACGTTTATTAAACAGCTGCCCTGGTCCTCTAAGTCAGCTGTAAGGTCAGTGAGAAATTCTGAGTGCTCTGATGCCCTGCAGGGAAATTTATCTAGAGAAAAAGGATGCATCAGGTCATTTTTAAAAAAGACTTGTGCCATCAAGTCATCCCACAAGTACCCTTTTAAATCCAACAAGTCAAGCAAAACTATGGTTAATGATATGCTTATTTTTATCAGAGCTGGCATTATGGCATTAAGTAAAATTTATGATACATTAGAGTTTACATTAGAGCTTTATTTTTGTGCTGTGTGTACACTCGAGTACATTGGATCTCATTGTATAATTTCCACATAATTATTATCCCATTTTGGGGACACTTATGTTAAATAGCTACTAGTGTTTGTTGTAATTTTTATTTGTTTTGTGACATATTGCTGAGTGTGGTGTGTGTGTGTGTGTGTGTGTGTTTTCTTTAAAATGCCAAGTCCTTGATCGAGAAAACCACCTCTAGTCATAATTTATAACATTTTTCCTGTGGGATATATAATCAAATTGATGACCTAGTTTCTCAGAACACATTAGAGCAGAAAGAAAAGTGTCTTTGTTGGCGTGTGGCATTAATATAAATATTGTTATATTGTAGCTTAATTTATGTTCTGGCTTTTCTTTTCATATGAGTTTTGTAATTACTTTAAGGTCCCAAACCTTGTATTATGTTTGGATTCTCTCTTTTATGCTGAGCACATTACTGGGTATATAGTAGGAGCTAATTTAAGCATTTCTTAAGTGAATCATGTTAGAGTCAGGAAAAAAATACTTGGAAACTTCATTGAACATAGGTTAATCTTGCTTTAATGATTGAGAGTTCCTTTAGGAACTTGGAGTATTCCCAGAAACACTAAGAAAATCAATTACCATTGAATGGCACTATAAATTCTGTTTATTTAAGTTTTCTTGGGTTTTAGACATATAATAAATGGGATTTTGCTATAAATAGGAATAGATATGCATGCACACGGACCCATTCAGTCTCAGCAATCCTATGGAAGAATGCAAACAGACTGGCTCCTGATGCAAATAGTGCTAATCCTGTGGAGGGACGGATGCCAGACCTTCTGCAGAAGGTGTGTACTCAGCGTACATGCACAGAAATTGTGAGAAAGCAAAGTCTGCTCTGAATCTGGGTGAAATGTGAAGGCCAGAGGTGAAGGAGTGGATTGGCAAGGGCTGCAGACTCTGCTCACCACAGATAAGAATTTGGGGTTGTGTGTGTGGTGTGTGTGTCTATCCTTTCTCTTTCTGCCCCCACCACACCCCAGCTAAACTTGACCTTCTTTTTGCAGGGTGGGAAGATTCTGGTTTACCCCAAAGCTCACCACTCTCTCATGGTCTGATTTTGACTTGCTTTTTTTCATTTTCACTATATATAAAGGACTCTTCTCCAGTTTATTCCTCAGAATAGTAAGAATCACCTACTAAGGTTTCCTGTAAGATTCTCCTTAAAATAACTTCCTTTTTGAATAAGCATTTAAACATATGTTTTAGATTCCTTATCCAAATCTGATCTCTTTGGGCCAGGACCAAAAAGGTCCATTTTCTCCACCCATAATTAAAGGAGAAATAATTGGTGGGCTGGGGGGATAATCCATAGTGAAGATAAATACTGATGCTAGCAGTGCATATAAAAGCTGTGAAGGTCGTGAGTAAAATGCTTCATGAAATGTGTGAGTGTAAAAACCAGTCTTTTACAATTATCATATGATCACACTGATATGAGGAATTTGAGAAATAAGAGGATCGTAGGGAAAGGGAGGGAAAAATGAAACAAGATGAAACCAGAGAGGGAGACAAACCATAAGAGACTTAATCTCAAGAAACAAACTGAGGGTTGCTGGAGGGGAGGGGAGAGGGGAGAATGGGGTGGCTGGGGGATGGACATTGGGAGGGTATGTGCTATGGGGAGTGCTGTGAAGTGTGTAAACCTGATGATTCACAGACCTGTACCCCTGGGGCAAATAATACATTATATGTTAACTAAAAAAAAACAGTCTTTTAAAATCACTGTGTGAGGGGGAACCTGGGTGGCTCAGTGGTTAAACATCTGACTCAAATTGGCTCGAGTCATTATCTCATGGTTGTGGGAATCAGCCCTGCCTCTGGCTCCCTGCTCAGCAGGAAGTCTGCTTGAGATTCTCTCTCTCCCTCTTTCTCTGCCCCTGCCCCCCGCAAACGTGTGTTTGCACAAGTACACTCTCTCTCTCTAAAAAATAAGTCTTTAAAAAAATTATTGTGTGATTTCATGTTATGTGATCTTAAATGTGCATTTGTAACAAAATTAATTACTTGAACTTTTACAAGTAGATATCTTCAATTTAGTATATATATATGTTCAAAGGTGTGTGTATGTTTGTATGTAACCATTCGATTTGCTCCCAAATTACTTTGCATTTTACGGTTGAGAAAATGGAACCTTTAGGTGCCGGGCTCCTTCTGGCTAGTCTACTGCGGTCCATCACCACTTCCCACACCTGGTGGGCACCACAGGCAGTCCCTGCCTACCTCTCCAGCTCACTGGCCTTCTGCCACATGACACTCCTGTCTCTTTGTTTTCAGTTACCCTGCCCTAGCTTTCCGGGTTCCTTGCACCTATGCTCCATTTCCTCTTTCCCTCTTCTTCTAGTACATGCATTCATAGTGCCATTGGCCTTTCATTCAAAGTGTAGTCGGTTCCGCTGAAATGCAAAATACACACTTAAAAAGATCACCAGGCTGTGCAGAATGGCGCAGTAAAAACCGCAGGGCTTATGGGAACATGCAGTTGGAGCACAAAATTTAAAAACTTCCTCAGTGACACGTAGAAAAGACCAGAAACTAATACAAAATGGCAGTACACTTTTGTGCATGTGAAACCATTAAGAAATGATTAAAGACATCCATAAGTCTGGTGTTTTCTCTTGAGAAAGATCTGGTGTTTACTTGTGGAAGTGGGCTTTGGAAAGGCTACTGCTTGTGAGTTGTGGAGAGGTGGAAGGGAGGCCATCTAAAATCCTTTGGAAAGTTGTACCACCCGATGGGTGTGGCCCAAGGTGAACCGAGGTCCCTGGAAGAGGCTTGTGCTTCTGTTCTCTTTCTGTATTCCTACCTGGCTCTGCTCAGCTGGGTGCAGGTGTGTGCGTGTCCATCTGGAGTTCCCTCACAGATGAAATCGCGGCATAAGCAAACACAAAATCACGTTTTAAAAAAAATTTTTATCATTTATTTATTTATTTTTATTTATTTTTTTTTAAGATTTTATTTATTTATTTGACAGACAGAGATCACAAGTAGGCAGAGAGGCAGGCAGAGAGAGAGGAGGAAGCAGGCTCCCTGCTGAGCAGAGAGCTCAACGTGGGGCTCCATCGCAGGACCCTGAGATCATGACCTGAGCTGAAGGCAGAGGCTCAACCCACTGAGCCACCCAGGCGCCCCACAAAATCATGTTTTGCCCATACTGTTTTCTCATATACCAACTTCACAGTCTCAAAACAGGTGTTAGCAGAACCGAGTGTATGCTGTTGTAAACTTAAGCGTATTTGTGTGATTTTCTGTGAATGCTCATGTTCTCCCATCAGACCAGATAGGAGAAAGGCAGGGCTGTATTTGTTTTTCGTCATCTTTGTGGTTCCACCACCTGGCATGTTTTCTGCTTAGTGGTAAGCAATTAACAAATAAGTGAATCTCCTTCATCTTCTATTTTCTCAGGACTCTTATTTCTGCTAGATACCCTATGAGTGAAAGGTTTATGGCTGATTATGGTTTTGATGTGTGTGTGCGTGTGTGTTTACCTAGAGAGCTAACCATTTATGATGATTTCATCGTTAATTATCCACATGGTCCATGTATCAGGCAGAACTGAGATGAGAAATAGAACTTATGTCAACTTGTTCAATGGAGGGAACTTGAGGTGTGGGTATTTTTTTGAAAGGTATTTTTCAGAGCTAAAAAATAACCTAAGTATCCGTTGATGGACGATTGTGTAAAGAAATTGGGTAAAGATTGGGTAAAGAAATTGTATACATACATACATACACAATGGAATATTATTTAGTCTTTATCCTTAATAATGGAATATTATTAGCCTTGTTGCAAAGGAGATTCTGTCATTTTCAAAAACATGGATGAAACTGGAAATATGTTAAGTGGGGTAATCTCACCTATATGTGGAATCTAAAAAAGTCAAATATAGAGAAGCAGAGAGTAGAATGGTGGTTACCAGGGTTGGGGAGGTGGAGGAGATGGGGAGAAGCTGGTCGAAGATACAAAGTTGCTGTTAGGTAGGGTAGATAACTCCAGACATCTAATGTACAGCATGAGGACTAGAGTTAATAATGCTTTACTGGATATTGGAAATTTGCTAAGGGAGTAGATTTCAGGTGCTCTCCTCACACACACAGAAACCGAGGACAAGATATACCAATTAGCTTGAGTATAGCAATCATTCCCTGTGTATGTATATCAGATCATCGTGTTGTATACCTTAGGTACATATAATTTTTATTTAAAAAGAAAAACCAGAAGGCATGGTAAGGCAGTTTAGGGGTTGACTACAGCAGGACGCTGCTACCTGCCCTAGGACTGGTGAGACCAATGAGGGAGGTGTTCTTACTGGAGGTGAAAGTCAGAACTACCCAGAGGGACCAGACAGACCTAGCACCACAAAAGAGGAGTCACAGCCATTGATGAAAATGCTGCCTAAGCAGAAAGAGAAAGAGAGAGAGAGACTAAAAAACACCCAGTTTCTCCTGTCCTTGCATCCCAAATCTCCAGAAGTGCCTCCCAATTTAAGAACTCTGCTAGAAGTCAGTTGGTGAGGGAGTACAGGAGTGTGGGTTACAGGAATGAGCTCCATGTCTCACAGTGTAGAGCAGAGGGAAGGAGAGTGCAACCGGGCAAAAGATTGGTGCCGCTCCACTGTTCCATTGCATCCTTTTCAACAAATGAAGGGATCAGTGGTATCTGTGCTGCCTTATGGGTCATTTTGTGACATTCTTCTTCATCAGTTTGTAAGGGAGCCACATAACAGTTAGGACTTCGGAGTTTCCTTACGAAAAAACTTAACTGGTTAATGGGATATTTATCATTACAAGTGTGTGTCACATAGACCTGGCTAACCAGAGTGGTGCAATATGTGTCACGATGAAACTTTTTTCCTAATGAGTCATGATGCAAAATATTTTTTAAAAAATGAAGTCTCTTTCTAGCTTCAGGTCATAGGAGCATGGCAGTGCTTCTCACCTTTACCCTATCTTATTTTCCTTGCAGTTTATAGGCAATATTGTCCTCCAGAAGTTATATTTCTACCTGACTTAAAGTATTCTCCAGGGCAAAAGAAAAGTAATCTAACTGGAACTTTTGCAAATAATGATTGTGAGCAGACTATCCTGGAGACTGAGAACGTTCTTTCTATTTGGGTTGCCTTTTTATTTGATTCCTTCCTTGTATCATTTAGCCCAACAATGCTATATACTGCAGAAATGGCGAGGCACTGATATTATTATTTTTTTTGAAAGATATTAAAAGGCTCATGTCAGTGAAAAGACTATACAGTACTTACCCTGTAGACTTCATTCTTTGTTTTGTTTTTGTAAAATACATGAAAGAAACTTTAAGTGCGTGAATCAAAAAACTTTTAAAATCATTGACTGATTTTTCCTTACAAGGAGGAAGTATTAATGAAACAAAAAATGCAATTTAATTAATAAATATATCTTAAATTTCAAAAAATTGTATTTCTCTTTATGTATCCAGTAGTTCCATTTCAGAACTAACATTTAGCCCTGAATTTCAAGGCATTATATACAAGGTACGTTTTTATTCTTAGTCTATAAAATTGTGGTCATGGTGAAATATTTGTTATCTTTTCCTCTGTTAGTAGCACTGCAAAGTATAATTTACAAGGCAAGTTACACTGACATCCACTGGCTCTGTAAACAGAGATACAGTATTTAAAGTCCCAACTTAAGAGTACAAATAAATAAATTTTTTAGTTATGGGCTAACTTCATCATGTATGTGGGTTTTTTTTTTTTTTCCCGCATTAAATTCAAGGTATTCTTTCCACCATTCTTCCCTGGATGGCACCTGTTGTGAGAGGTGTATCTAGCTCCTGGGAGTCTGCCATGTTCCAAGCTGACATTCTCTGAGATGTAAACCCTTGACATTGGACATTGTCCAAACTTCCTCATACTGGCTTCTGCAGATTATCCCAATTCCCATCTGTGCTCCCTTCAGATGGTCCATCCTGCCTTCTCCACAGCATCCTCCATCCCTAGGAGAAGCCCTTCCGGTCTGCTGTCTTGCCCCGCATGTTGCAACCTTGCCCCTCTTGGTGATGACGGCATTGTTTGCCTGCTCCGCATATCATGCAGTGAGCTTGGTGAGGGGTCTCCCTGTTATTTTGGGCCACAGGATTGTGGGGACAGTAAGGTGTTGCAGGTAGAGGGCCACATACCATTCCCCAAAGCTCCAGAAGGGAAGGACATGACTCTGGGAGGAGGGGGTATGATTGTTCCCCACCTCTTGCCTTCTTAGAAACCCAAACTATAGGGGGCACCTGGGTGGCTCAGTGGGTTAAGCCTCTGCCTTCAGCCCGGGTCAGGATTTCAGGGTCCTGGGATTGAGCCCCACATCGGGCTCTCTGCTCAGCAGGGAGCCTGCTACCCCTCTGTCTCAGCCTGCCTCTCTGTCTGCCTGTGCTCGCTCCTGAGCTCTTTCTCTCTCTATCAAATAAATAAATAAAATCTTAAAAAAAAAAAAAAAAAGAAACCCAAACTATATTTAACTCTTCTGTTTCCTTTTACATGATTCTGCTCTTTTAAAAACCTTTTTACAAGATCAGTTTTTAAGCCAAAAACTTAAGAATTTGAGTTTTTTGTTTCCTGATTCTCTTATAGACATGCCCTTTAGGCAATGTTCAGTAGAGGTCCTTGTGGGGAAAGGCCTAAGGTCCCAGAGAAGTTCAGTAAAGCTGGGGTGAAGTAACCTCAAACAATACCCAGTAAGCTTTCTTAAAGCCTGTTGTGTAATTCTAGGGGGCCTGTTTCCTCACCTGTAAAACTTGGATTCTACTGCCCAGCTTAATAATAAATATAATAATTTCAAAAAATTGTGTTTCTCTCTATGTGTTCTGTAGTTCTATTTCAGAACTAACATTTAGCTCTTAAAAGGAAATAAATTTTAATGAAAAATATAATAAAGATTAAATGTGATAGATTAGGATGGCTGCCATGCCTACTGAAGTAAAAAAATGTTAGTTCTTTCTCTTTCACTTCCCCCTTCCCCGCCTTGACCCATAGTTTAGAGACAGAGAGAGGTTTAACTGAGGTAGATACACAATACCAAATAAAATCAGAAAGTGGACTCAAGGCTATAATTCAAAATGTTACTCCTGTAACTGGTGAGGCAAAGCCTAGAAAAAGTCTTGTATTATTACAGAAGCAGTACATGTGTGCTGTAAGAAATTAGGCACCACCTACTAGCAAACCAAGAAAAAAGTCACCATATTCCTGCATGCAGAGATAACTACTTTTAGCAGTGTAGTGTATATTTACTTTGATCTCTGGTTCTCTCTGTATACCTATGTATGCGTATATAAATTAATAATATTATTTTCATCTCATTTAGAGCCAAAGAATGTTCTTTTCTTCCTTGTCCCCAAAATGTCGTTCACTGCTGCTTACCCAATAAGCACCCAAAAGAGGGGTGCAGATTGCCTGTGTTTGTTCTATCTCTTATGTCTTTTTTAAATAAGGACAGTGTATTTTTACTGCCATTGACTTGCTGAGGAGATCTGTCCAACTGTCCTGTGAAATGTCTTACCTTCGTGTCTTATTTCTTCTTCAAGGTGTTTAGCTTGTTTCTTTGCTGTTTGTTAGCCAGGCATTTGTCTAAAATATTTTTAATTTTATTTAACTTTGCTTCATCATTGATGCTGTAGATTGCGTCCTATCAGAATAAGACATCTTGGTGGTGCTAAAATTAATGGTTGCATTAGGGTGATGGCTCTCTGATACTTTCATTGTGCAATTAAGTATTTCCTGTTCTGTCTAGTGAGCAATGTGTATGGGGTTATTTTGACATTATACGGACGTCTATTTCCTCATCTACCATTCACCTTACAGTTTCAGAACCACTTATGATGAATAGAGGCATTTTGATTCAGAAGAAATGACTCAGTATATTATAGAGATGGAGATTGGCATGGCGGATTTTTAAAAAGTAGCTCTATCAGATTTTCCCTATTCAAATTAGGAAGGAGGCCAGATATTAGTAGTCTTTGGCAGGGACATGTCTTTTTTGGCCAAGACACACGATTGCCAGAAATACCAAGAATTGAGACTAAAATTCAGAGAAAAACATAGGGTGACTTTAACCAAGAATGATTTTGAATTTGTGCTTGGGATGTGCATATGGGGAGGGTGAAAGTTTAGAAAATGATGGAATTGGTAATCCAATGTTATTCAAAAAACTTAAGGCACTTAAAAAATGAAATCTAAGACACTTCAAAAATTGAAGTTGGATGACTTTTTTTCAAGGAAGTCTCAAGTTGGAATACTTTTCCCTTTATATCAGTGTAGTATATTTTGATGAAGTACCAGGATTTTATGAGCTCTGACAATTTCTTCATAAACCCTCTCTTTTCTGCTCTCCAGATGTAAATTATTCTTTTCTGTTTGCCAGGAGTAAATTACCCTGTGCTCTGGCACACTGACTACTTCTAAGGCTTCTAGGAGGATTAGATAGTATTGGATTCTTAAAGAGCTTCAAGATCTAGTTTTTAGGAATAGGCTGCTTTGGAAAATGTGCCCAGAGTGTAAGTTGGAAAGAGAAACCAACGTTGCTGGTCTGTTTGTCCACTTGGATGATGTGATTCAAAGTCCTTTGAAGACTTGGAACAGAATTTGAAGTTTTTCCTTAGGAAATATAGAGACTGGTGGTTTTAAGAGGTATGACGGATTATATTGTATTATTGTCATATTGATTGTATTATTAGAAACATTTGCTGTCCCTTGCTCACGTGCTAACTAGATGCTTGGCCGTGTGACATGCTTTGGGCGATGAAATGTGAGAGTACATTATGTGTGCTATTTCCAAGCCAAAGTTTAGGAATCCTGGTGTGTTTCCACTAATGACGTTTTCTTCGTCTGCCCTGAGACTGGCATGCCCCAGGGAGTGGCTGCTCTTTCAACCTGGCTCTTAGATCTGTGATGAGCAGATAGCATATTTGAGACACGAACCTTGTTTGTGGTTGGAAACCAGTAACATTTTGGTCTTTTTGTTATTGCTGCATCGCTTAGCCTAAACTGACTGCCACAGAGGAGACCCGAGATAGGTGACTATAACAGAGCTGGTGCTGATACCAGCTAGAGGGGATGGATGAGAATTTTAGTCCATGATCCTCTGCATGCTAGTCTTGAAGGTATCTGGATTTTCGTTTCAGCTCTGTGATTCAATAAAGTAAGCCGCCAAGCTAGAACGGGGTTAAAGTGCCCATGGGGAGATACATTAAGCTACTAAAGTCATGCATGACACCACAAATCACAAAGGCTTGCAAGAATGAGAAAGAACTTTTTCCGATTAGAGCATTAGTCTTCTTTGAGGTTAGCACTAGTGATTTGTTGGCACAATTAACGGAAAGTGAGCTGGAACTTTTTAATTATTTTTCTTTCAGATATGCTACTTGAGATAGTTATTTGAATTGCAGTGTCACATTGTGAAATAACACAATCTGTTGCTTTTCTAGTCGCACAAATTAATTTTCAACTGATGTATAAATGTCAGCTGATGTATATCCTATTCAGCTTAGGAAAAAAATTCCTTTATATTTGATTTTTTTTTTTTTAGGAGAAAACATGCTCACAATAAAGTGTGAGAGCTATGCATTGAGAGGAAAAACCATTCTGTCCTCAATGGAAATTAATTTCTCAGAACTAAAGCAGGTTAAATACTGCTGAAGTGTGTGCCTTAATTACAAACCTCAGGGATCTTAAGTTTTATGGCTCAGTTTAAGTATCCAAACCTGTGCAGCATGCCTTAAGTTAGCCAAGTTACCTAGTAGGTGGTTATAAATCATGATTTTGCATAAGGAGAATCACATACAAGTTAAGAATTAGAGACACACCACTGTTCACCTCATCTGACTGAAGTTGGTGTTCAAAAGGATGGTCTTCTCAGCAGATCATTTTGCTGTGTATTGGGGATTTTCGGATATAGGCAATTCAGGGAATCAGGAAACGGAGATGAGGGTTTATAATTCATAATTGAAATTAACCTTCAGATTATCTTCATTAGTATGCAGCTAATTAGGAAGTACATATTTATTAAATGAAATGACCTCTAGATTTGCATTTTCAGGACAAAATTAGGTTCTCAGAGGTGTAAGGATATTGAAAATCACTATTTAAAGGTATATTGACAAGATTTAATAATTAAAATTATAACACTTTGGTTTTAAAAGTTTTTATAGTTTTTAAAATTGATTTGAGGCCATTTCCTTCTACACTTCAGTCCTGAGCAAAAAGTGATCCTTTTGTCATGAAAAAGGTGAATATGCATTTCCCAGTCCTAAAGAATTCAAAATCGCTACTTACTGTTAATTTGAATGACTAAGTTCAGTTCACTAAAGGCCCCCAGACTGTTGGTCACTATGCTAAACTGGTGATACAGAAATGAAGAGATTTGCTCCCCACCCTCATTAGCCTTACAACCTAGGAAAGAAAATAGACACAAAAAAGAACCAAAGTATAGCTTGATATGTGGCATGATGGGAATATTATGGAAGAGAGAATAATTCCATTATGGGGAAATAGGGAAAGATGAACAAAACATTATGAAAATATGTTATTTTCAAAGTTGACTTCTCAATCTAGATGGCAGTGGAGTTAAGATGGACATTAGAAAAACTTTGTCTAGGGCATAGTTTAGGAAATAATGAATGCGTAACTATTCCTGGTTCTTACAACTTGTGACATTGTATAAGCAAAGGATTCTTTAGTTTCAAGAGACAGAAAGAATGGCACCCTATGCTCTTTTATTTCCCAAACCTATGTAGATATCTTTAATGGTCTAGGGAAGGGAAGGGGTTTTGTTCTCAGGACTGACCAAATTTTCAGCTCAGGGGTGTTTCCTAACTCTCTGTTGTCCCAGAGTGCTTGAGAAGCTGTGTGTGTGTGTGTGTGTGTGTGTGTGTGTGTGTGTGTGTGTGTGTACTGAAATTCCTCTCCCAGCTCACTTTGGATGAATTACGTTTCCCTACAGGTAATAAACCCCATTGATTAGATGGAGGAAAGCATAGATAATATAAAAAAATGTGAAGGAAAATAAAACCTATTTAATATCTCAAAATACTAAAATAATATCTTGTTACTTTTATTGAACTAGATATTGTTGCAATATCCAGGTTTCAATCCTATAACAAATCATATTTGTTCGTGAAAGTCAAAATAAAATTCTGCCTTCTTTATGAAGCTTTTGTCAATAATTTGTCACAGCTATCTCCACCTTTATTTGAAATTTCTACAACATATACAATTTCTGTATGTAATGGAGATGTCAATCCTGAATTGCCTTGTATCTCATCTCCTATTGTCTATGTTAAAACATTTTCTCCTTAAAAAGATGAAAGTCCGTGGAGATTCCAAGGACAGTCATTTACATTATCTCCACTGAGATCATTATAAACATGCAACATAGGGCTTCTAGGTTCCCATTGCATAATGGCATCTGTTTACATCCAGATCTACCCATACATCTTCCAAAGAAAGAATACAGATCAACGAAGAGAGCAGATAAAACCACAGCATAACTATGAGGCCTAGGATGCTACGGACTTCACGTTACCTCAGGTTAAAGAAACCCCCAAGTCTAGCAGAGGAAAATCAGAAGAGAGGAAAAGGGAAATGGGAGGGTTGATGGAAACATGGAAAATACTCTCTAGCTGGAGGACAAGTACTACCTACACTATGGACTCTAAGAGGAGGTCTAGGACTTGGCAAAATCAGGGTGTTGACTGGTGGGGACTTAAAAGATGATAATTTGAATGTATATGGGAAGAGAGGTGGCTTTCTCAGGGAGGCGTTACAGCCAGTGGATAAGGAGGGTTACTTGACATGCAGAACATTCATTGGAGACTTGGTAGTAATGTGAAGGAAAGAAGGAAGGGAAACGTAAGGGCCCTAGAGAAACAAAATAACAAAATCAGAAGATCTTGTAACTCTTAGCTACCCATCCATCCCCAAAAGTGCACCTCTTCATGCCGATAGTGCTCTTGGACAAAGAAACCTGGTAAGGTCACAGTTACTCAACTATCTCTGTGAGCTAGTTGTTTTAACTGCATCAAAACAGCAGATTTGTTCTTTTTTTTTTTTTTTAATATAACAACTTTCTTGTGGTGCAGTTCATATACCACACAATTCACCAATTTAAAATGTACAATTCAGTGGTTTTTAGTATGTTCACAGAGCTGTGTAACCATTACTACAATACATTTTAGGACATTGTCATTACCCCAAAGAGAAGCCCCATTCCCATTAACAGTCAGCATCCCAGTTCCTTCCAAGTCCTCTCCTTCCTGACCCTTGACAACCCTAATTTATGTTCTTTTTCTATAGGTTTTCCTATTCTGGAAATTTCATATAAATGGAAACATATAGTATATGGTCTTTTGTGTCTGCTCTCTTTCACTTAGTATAATGTTTTCAAGGTTCACCCATGTTCATCAATTATCTGTCAGTATTCCTTTCCTTTTATTGTCTAGTAATATCTCATTGGGTGAATATACCACATTTTACTTATCAGTTAATGGCCATTTAGGTGTTTCTACTTTTTAGCTATTATGAGTACTAATGCTGTGAACATTCCTGTACAAGTCTTTGGACCTGTTTAAATTTCTCTTTGGTATACCTAGGAGTGGTATTGCTGGACCATAGGGTAATTGTGTGTTTAACCTTGTGAGCTGCCAGACTCTTCACCATTTTGTATTCCCACCAGCAGCGCCTCAGAGGTTTAAATTTCCATATTCTTGCCA
>ML109593.1:33889-48417 GCA_003697995.1 Taxidea taxus jeffersonii
CCTTTCTTGGTTATTTGTCTTTTTGATCCTAATGGGTATGAAGTGATATCTCATACTTTGGATTTTCATTTTCCTGATGCCTTATGATGCTGAACATCTTTCCATGTCATAATTAAGGGTTAAGAATACTTTCATCCTCCAGTATGTTAAGTAACTTGAATTTAAATTTAAAAAAAGAAACAAACAAACAAAAAAGAGTACTTTCATCATCCCTCAAAAATTCTTCTGTGGGGGACCCTAAATGCCTGTCACTAAGTTAAAGGAGCCAAGCTGTAAAGGCTGCTGGATACTGTATGATTCCAAGTCTATGACATTCTGGGAAAGGCAAGACTATGGAGATGGTAAAAGATCACTGGGTGGGAGGGTAGAGAGTTGAATAGACAGAGCACAGAGGATTTTTAGGGCAGTGAAAATTATTGTGTAGAATACTCTAATTGTGGATACATGCCATCATACATTTGTCAAAGCCCATTGGGTATATAACACCAAGGGTGATCTCTAATGTAAACTCCAGACTTTAAGTGATAATGGCATGTCAGTGTAGATTCATCCATTGAAACAACTGTACCCCTCTAGTATGGGATATTGATAATGGGGAGGCTGTGCATGTGTAGAGGCAGGGATTACATGGGACAAAAAAAAAGTCTCTGTATTTTCCTCTCAAATTGGTCACAAACCTAGAATTACTCTAAAAAAGAAAATCTATTTAAAAAATATTCCTCTCTGTTAATTTTCAGTAAATTCCCATTCCAAACCCAAGAAACCATTGATCTTCTATTTTTATAGTTACACAGCCTCTCTTAGAAATTTTATATAAATGGAATCCTGCAGACATAATCTTTTGTGTTAGGCTTTTTTCTCTTACCAGGATGTTTTTGAAATTCTTTCCTGTTGTTGTGTGTTAATGCCTTTTTACTACTGAGTAGTATTCCACCTAAGTGGTAGATCACATTTTGATTATTAGTATTATTTTTTGCTATGTTAAAGCCATTTGAATCATTTGCAGCTTTTGGCTACTGTGAATACTGCAACTGTGAACATTGGGTGCAAGTCTTTTTGTGTGGGCATATGTTTTCCTTTCTTTAAGTTAATAAATACAAGTGGAATTCTTGAGGTGTATGGTAGTACATGTTAAACTTTTAAGAAACTGCTTAACACTTTACCAATGTAGCAGTACCATTTTAGACTCTTATCACTGATGTATGAGTTTTCCAGTTTCTCCTCATCCTTGTCAACACTTGATAATGTCCACCGTTTGGACTTTAGCCATCCTTTTAAGTATGTGATGATATCTCATTTGGTTTTTATTTACATTTCTCTGATGACTAAGGATGTTGAACATTTTCCCATGTGCTTATTTTTCATTTGTGTATCTTCTTTGTGAATCATTTGATTAAATCTTTGACCCTTTAAAAAATGAGCTGTTCTATTCTTGTTATTGATTTACAGAGGCTCTATATATTCTGGATAGAGTCCTTTATTATAAATATATAAATAACATGTTTCCCCTGGTATATATTTTATCTTTTCCTTTACTTAACAGTGTCCTTTGAAGAGGAAATTATTTAAATTTCCATCAGAACCTTTCATAAATTTTGTTTCTTATTATTCATGCTCCATTGACTGACATTTGCATATTAAACCAATCTTGCATTTCTGGAATAAAACCTCTTGATCATCTTATATCATTTGTTTTACATATTGTTACATTTAATTTGCTACAGTTTTGTTTGGGATTTTTGTATCTATGTTCATGAGGGATAAGGGTCTGTAATTTCTTTTCTTGTAATATCCTTCTTGACTTTCAGTATCAGGATTATTCTGCCTCATAAAATAAATGGAAAGTATTTCCACTTTATTCTATTAAGAAGTATATTCAATTTTGGTATTGTTTCTTCCTTCAATATTTGAAGGTATTCATCAGTAAAGGCTTGTGGACTTTTATGGAAAGATTTTTAATTATGGATTCAAGTTCTCATTATGTTTCTATACATTTTGGTAATTTGTATTTTTCAGTGAATTTGTCCCTTTTATTTTGGTTGACAAATTTATTGCCATGAATTTGTTTCTAACATTCTCTTTTTTTGTCTGCAGTGATGCCCTCATTAATTACTGATATATGTATTTGTATTTTTTTTTTTTGATCAGTCTGGCTAAGTGTATCAATTTTACATATCTTTTAGAAGAAGCAGGTTTTAGCTATATTGAATTTGTCTTATCTTCCTTATTTCCTTTCTTTGCTCAATTTTAATTTTAATTTTTTGTTGTTTTCTTGAGACGGAAACTTAGATAATTGATCTTCTACTTTATACGTTTCTTATACTATATGCATGTAGCTAAAATTTCCCTCTAAGCACTGCTTTAGATTCATTGTATACTATGTACACATTTTGATAAGTTACGTTTTCATTTTCATCCACTTAAAAATATTTTATAACTTCTACTGTTTTCTGTTTAGAAGTGTGATACTCAGTTTTCAAACAGGTGATGGATTTTTCTTATTATCCTTCTTTTTATTTCTTGATCAATTCCCCTGGGATCAGAGCACATTGTGTCTATGATTCAGTCCCTTGGGATTTGTTGGGCTTTGCTTTATGACCCAATATATGATCTACTTTGCAAATGTTCTTTGTGGACTTCAAAAGAATGTCTGTTCTGCCAGTTATTGGGAGTTGTTCTATATATATGCTTTTCATTGAATCAGTTTAGTTCACTTTATTGTTCATATCGTTATAATACCCTTACCAATTTTTCGTCTGCCGTTCTTTCAATTCTTTTTTTTTTTTAAAGGTTTTATTTATTTATTTGACAGAGATCACAAGTAGGCAAAGAGGCAGGCAGAGAGAGAGAGGAGGAAGCAGGCTTCCCGCTGAGCGGAGAACCCGACTCGGGGCTTGATCCCAGGACCCTGGGATCATGACCTGAGCCGAAAGCAGAGGCTTTAACCCACTGAGCCACCCAGGCGCCCCTTTTTTGTTTTTTTTTTAAGATTTTTATTTATTTATTTGTCAGAGAGAGGGAGAGAGAGCACAGGCAGACAGAATGGCAGGCAGAGGCAGAGAGAGAAGCAGGCTCCCCGCTGAGCAAGGAGCCCGATGTGGGACTTGATCCCAGGACACAGGGTTCCTGAGCCTGGGCCGAAGGCAGCTGCTTAACCAACTGAGCCACCCACGCTTCCCCCTTCTTTCAATTCTTAAGGGAAGGTTGCTAAATTTTCTAATGGTGATAGTGGATTTGCGTCTCTTTCGCTTTCTCTCTTTCTCTTGTTTCTTTCTATACTAAACTTGAATATATATATATATACACACACACATATACATATATATAACATAAATATGTATTAAACATAAATATGTATCAAACACAAATATGTATTAAACATATACACACACATATATACATGTATCTATGTATACACATATATTTATATATATATAGTATTAATATTGTTACACTTACTTTCTTTGGTTTTTATTTTATTGATATATCTTTTACCATTCTTTACCTTTGACTTATCTATAGCCTTATATTTAAGATGTTTCTCTTACAGCTAATTGCATTAGTTTCCTGTTGCTGCTATAACAAGTTACCATTAACTTGTTGATTTAAAACAGTAAAAAATCAATTTTCTTTCTTTTCTTTAGGTTAGATGACCAAAGTGGGTCTCACTGGTCTAAAATCGAAGTGTTGGCAGATCTACATTCCTACTGGAGTCTTTGTGGGAAAATCCACTTCCCCACGTCTTCCAGCATCTAGAGACTATCCACATTCTTAGCTCATGATCCCTTTCCATATTCATGACCAGCAGTTGCCAGTCCATTCTTTCTCATGCTGCTGACTCATGCTGCTGACTCTCCTGAATCCCTCTTTCATTTATGAAGATAGTTGTGATGAAGCTGGGCCACCTGGACAATCCAAGATAATCTTGTTTTAAGGTCTTAATTTAATCATAACTGCAAAGTCCCTTTGTCATATATGGTAACATATTCATAGGTTCTGGGAGTAGGACAGGGACCTTTTTATGGGAACTGTTATCCTGCTTAACAACCAGCATAATATTGGTTATAAATACAGTTAATTGTTATTTTTTTACATATATTGACAGTTTTTGTCTTTTTATTATTCATCCATTTACGTGTAATACAATTGATGGCTGAAGTGAGTTTATGTGTAACATTTTGCTCCTGATTTTCTATTTGTTGCCCTCTTTTTACTGCCTTCTTGGGGGTTAAACAAGTATTTTATTCTGTTTTTCTCATCCAGTCTTTTTAGTTACATATAGTTGTATGACTTTTAGTGGTTATCCTGGAGATTTCAATATGCATCTAAGACATTAGAGTCCACCTTGAAAATTTTTTTTTATAACATACATTTTGAAAGCTCCTGTATGCTGTTAGCTCAGCTATATGTAAATCTGCTTTTATTTTTATTTTCCTACTGATTATCAGTCTCGTTTGCATATTGAGTATACATACACATAATGTCTTACCCTCATTTGCCCTCTTCACATATAGAAAGTGATCTTCCTTCTGTGTGATTTTAGTTCATTTAGCCTTCATTGTTCCCACATCTTTTTGATGTCCTTTAAAATATGATGTTTGAAAAAAGATTTTATTTATTTAACAGAGAAAGAGAGAGAGAAAGTCACAGAGAGAGCACAGTGGGGGCGGGGACGGCGGGAGAAGGAGAGGGAGAAGCAGGTTCTCTGCTGAGCAGAGAGCCCAATGCAGGATTTGATCCCAGGATTCTGAGATCATGACCTGAGATGAAGGCAGATGCCCAACAACTGAGCCACCCAGGTGCCCCTAAAATATGATTTTTGAAATACATCCTCTTTTTTTTTGGTAGTTGCAGAAGAATCTTAACAGGTGGCCATGACCTCTCCAACTATACTGAAAGCATAAGTCAGGAAATATCATTTATGAGAGAGACAAGTTTTTTTTTAAGATTTATTTGAGAGTGAGAGTAGGGGGGTGGAGGGCCAGAGGAAGGGAGGGAATCCCAGGCAGACTCCCTGCTGAGGCTGGAGCCTAAGGAGGGCCTAGATCCCATGATCCTGAGGTCATAACCTGACCTGAGAAGAGTCAGAGTCAGACATTCAGCTGACTGAGTCTCGCAGGTGCCCGTGTGAGGGAGTAAAGGAGCTGTATGCAACAGGGCAGGCCGATTGTTAGGGAACCTGGTACAGATGTTGGCTCCACCTGAAAAGCAGCATGAGCTGGTGTTTGAAGGATACTTTTACTTTTTTGTTTTCCCATGACTTTAGTAGTGCCTTCCCAGGAAGATTTGTATATTTTGATATGACATGAATTCCTGCTGGGAACTGTGAAATTTCAACAGGAAACTAGATGGCTATCCAATTCATACAGCTCTCAGAGGTGCTGTTTGGAAACTAGTTTATCAAGTTCCTGTTGAAATCTTTAAGAATGGATTTTAAGAGTCGGGTATTACCTGTAGGTGGCAGGAGAAAGCCATTTAGTTATAAACTCTAATTTAGGATTTTCAGTGATTAATTACTAAATGATAAAATTGAAATATTCCCCAGTTATTTTCACCTCTGTGCTTCCAATCAATTCTGGGATTTTGAGTTCTTCTGAAATCAATATTTGTTTAGGTTTGAGAAGAGACTCTTTATGAAGTTATAGACATGTCACAATATAAATTTTATTAAGACTGAGGTCAGGACTCTATCGTTCTCTTTGAAGAGCTTCCATTTTTAATGTTAGACTTTTTAAATAGTAATTTAAAATTATAAACATAATTCACTCTGTTTCTGTATTTGGGACATTTAGGAAGAAGCCCTAGTTAAATTTTGAAACTGTTTGGCAGAATATAACATTATCAGTTTCACTAGCCAAAATATTAAAATACCATATTTGTTGACCTGCAAAAAAAAAGGGGTGGGGTGGGGAATGAAGATTCATTTGTTTTTGTCAAAAAGGAAAGAAAGAATAATTAATAATAAGTAAAGTCCCTGAGACATCTTTTTTAGAAGCCAAATTTTGTTCACTCAAGAGCCTTTGAAGAAAAAGAGAATAGTACTACTGTGTATCACTAAGCCTTCAGATTCTGGAACAGGTTATTGAGTGAAGGTGAGAAATTTTTCTTTCTGGGAAATTATTCTAGTCTCCACTAGTTGGTTTAGATACTCATCACTCCTTTTCACCCCCAAGTCGAGGGAAAGATTTAAAGGACCACTTCTCTAGCTCTCTCAAGGCCATGAGTCACTAAAACACACAAATTAATTATATAGCCTCTCTGCATTTTGAATGAATGGACTTAAAAAACAATTGGAGAGGACACAAATCTTTTCATAAGCAACTTCATCAGGATGAACAAACTCACAGCAGACATCTGCCCAGTGATGTCTCACTCTTGCAGATGAAACATCAGGGTGAAGACCATGGCGTAGGGCTTATTTAAAATGGACTTGTTCATGTGTTGCAGTTGGATTGGCCATTGATTACACATAATGACTATTCACAGTGTTTTTGAGACTGGTCAGATGGAAAGCAATATAGTTCTGCACACATTTTAATCATTTTTATTGAGTGTTGGCACTTCCATTTTTCTGAACCTTGCAGGGGACATTGTATGTTTGGTTTTTATTCATCCTTCCTTTCAGTCTTTTCATTCAAATAAAGCATTTAGCCTGATATCAAGTGATGCTGGTTTCAAAGTCTTAGCACATTCGTACAAAGCAAATGACATCTCTAAGTGTTCTCTACCATATGCAAACACTTACAGTTATTTATAACTAGATTTTATGTGGGGTATTTTGCATACCTATACCAAATGGGCTGCTGAATTTCCTATTTGGCCATTTAATATATCCTACTTGTGTGTGGAGGTGATTGTACACAAAATGAGCTACATCCTTGCAAAAACTAGCATGTAGGAGGATTTTCAGAGAACTTAAAGGGCTGCCATCACTAAAATTATAAGGGGAAATCTGGCAGAATTATGCATTTTGTTACATTTGTTCTCTCTCTCTCCTGTGGTCTCCTCTATGACTGTTTCCTATTTGGAATGCCATTTCTTGAGCCCCTATATGAGACTCAGGGATGGCTATTGTGTGAGAATGCACTCAGCTCTATTAAAGTGTTGACTCTGTATTACTTCCTTCAGTTGGACTCTCTTCCCTCCCTTATTAGAACAGGATTCAGAGGCTGGTTCCTCAAGTCTTGCCTATTAGTCACCCAGTTTACACATCAAGATATCCCTGAGTTGGTCTTGATTGTAGGCTAGCCCTGACTGGCTCTAGCCAATTGGGAACAATTCCTTGAAAGCTTTGTGTTCAGTTCTTGGGTTTCTTTCCAAGGTTGCAGAATTACAGTGGTTGTTTTAGACTCCCGTAGAGTCTCCTTCAAAGGGAGGGGATTTGGAGGGTATTCTTTACTGTGGTTGTTAGCAGCACTTGGGGTAGGATGGTTAGCATCCTACCCCCTCCTTCCCTGTCTTCTACATTGCTACCTTCAGGCAAACGAAAATGTCTACACATATTTCCAAAAAAGCCCGTGGGGAGGTGGCACTGTACAGGTTGAGAGCCACTGACATGATATTAACACTCTACCAAAACCAAAACCAAACAACAAACTGGTCAGTGCACATTTTTATCTCTTGTGATATCAACACTGGCCAAGGCCACACCGACTTTTACCGCTCTCTGTGGGTTTATGTAAAAGCGGTAATCATTTGTTTGTAGTTTACCTAGCCAATTTCCTTTGAAAACTCAAATTCTCATAAACATTGGTCAACTAGACAATAGAAGTAGTTAGCAATGTTTTCTAACTGGTTTTGTGGTCTATACTCATTTCTTCATTTCTTGTAGGCCTTATCTAGGGATTCACTTGTCAGTTTGGAGCATCTTCCCTATTTGACTTTCATGTAGCTGCTTTCAGTATGAATCTGCAGGATTTGAGTTTGTATAAAGATTCCTCTTTGAAAGCTTAATGCTATCTTTTTTTTTTTTAAAGATTTTATTTATTTATTTGATAGACAGAGATCACAAGTAGGCAGAGAGGCAGAGAGAGAGAGGAGGAAGCAGGCTGTCCGAAGAGCAGAGAGCCTGATGCGGGGCTTAATGCTATCTTTTTTTGATGAAGGAAACTTTTTCCTACTTTTCTTTACTAAATAAAAGCAATACCTTCCATCTAAACTTACTATGTAGGATAGTGCTTGAGAGTTATCTGTTAGCAGAATAAGAAAAATGATTTATTTTCATATAACAAGAGAGACATTGGCTGGCTCTGGGATTTTTACTATAATGTCATTACTGACCTACACCTTAATAGTCCAATTTTATAGTACAGAATACCTTTTGGAAGTGTTTCAGAAGATTGAAAAAATAATTTTAACATTTAAGTTTCACAAATGTTAGAAATGTTTCTAACATTTGAACAGTTGGAACCATTAACTAGAGCCTGTTTATTTTATTTCAGTGGCAAAAAAAAATGCCTTGTTAATCAATAGTTTCCATAGATTGCTTTTTTTGCAACCCGATTTCACCTTCAAATTCACTGACCTGTGTTACAAGCAAGTCTATAATTTAATTCAGGTCAGTTCAGATATATTGTAAGTCATTACCTCCTTTGCAGCCAATCAGCATTTAATTTTTCAGAGTTCAAAGTCACTTTTTAATTGCTAAATGTGAGTATACATGCATGCATGTGCACACACACCCCCCCCCACATAGATATCCAGACACATCTTTATTTATGTATTACATGTACTTTTTTTGTTACTGTGGAGTACTTCTCCTGGATTAGTGTTACTTTGAAAGAAATATAGAACTTCCAGAGACTGGAATATTGTCTTTTCAGTGGGCTCAACATAACTTTTTACTACCTTCCCCAAGTAAGTTTTTTTTTTTAAATATTTTATTTATTTATTTGACAGACAGAGATCACAAGCAGGCAGAGAGGCAGGCAGAGAGAGAGGGGGAAGCAGGCTCCCTGCTGAGCAGAGAGCTCAATGTGGGGCTCCATCCCAGGACCCTGGGATCATGACCTGAGCTGAAGGCAGAGGCTTTAACCCACTGAGCCACCCAGGCGCCCCCAAGTAAGTTTTTCTTAAAAGCTCATTGCTGTTTAGAATATCTCCGTACATATAAGGGGGTCTCCACTGTTCTAGATCCCAAGGTGGATCACTTTGGTTTTACTTTTACTCTCAATAACATGAGCATGATTGAATCATTGTGCAGATAAAATAACTATGTGAATATTACTTTAAAATAGTGCTTGAAAGAAGAAAGTCTTTTAAAACATAAGGAGTTTCCTTTTAGACATATGTCCATTCTAGGTCGAATGAAAAGTACTCTCATGGGTGTTGGTCTATGGAAATCTGATTTTATTTGAAAACACAATTTTATATTCCATGATTTAAGGGAACCCTGACCTGTTTATATCTAAACTCCCACATTATTTCTCATAATAAATTGTATGCTATAATCTTTTATGTAGTATATACGTAGAAATGTTTTCAACTCCTGGGCCATCAAAATTTTGTCCAGCCATTGTATTTGCATCAGTTTCAAATATTTTTACAATAATTGTGTGTGTGTGTGTGTGTGTGTGTGACCACCTCCTTCTTTTGTGAGGTAAACATACTAAGAATCATAAGATCTTGGGTGAGACTGCCTGGTTTTGAAATCTATTTCCATCCTTTCAGGGTTTATTTTACTGCTCTGTGGCCTATAGTCAGTATCTATCGGTAGGTGATTTTTTTTTTTGTGGGATCTTCTCCATAAAGTGGGATGTAATATTGTATGACTTGTCACTGCCAGATCAGAATAGAATACTGTTAAACTGTAATCAAGGAGGAAATGAGTATTTCCATCTGTTAATCACACAGCTAAGTGAGTCTCTTTTTGAGTAGTAAGTAGACTGTGCAACTTGTAGCGAACCTGCTGAAATTGTATTTTGGAAGTAAAATGTTTGTGAGATGAGCTATTTTCAAGTAGAGGTAGATTTGTGTAGGTTTCCATAATTTTCTCATGTTTTCTGTCTTAAAGTTTGGGTAGTGCACTAAGACTCTTTAGGAGCTATGTGAGAGAAAGAAGAGGGAGGGAGAGAAAGAGATACTGAGAAAGGGATACTGAGAGAGAGAGCATGCACAACTTTTCAGATTTTCTTCTCCTGAATTTTCTTGCTTTTCAGATAGTATAGAACTTTCATAGTGCCCCAAATACCCTAGGATCTTGAAGACTTTCGTATTATGGGCTATACAGTTCCCTGGGCTTATCGTGAGCTCACTGTTTACCTACTAGATGATCTCCTGCTATCCTCTCAAACACATTTAGCGCCACCTCATTCACGAAGCTTTTCCTGACTTTCCCAGGTAGACCTGCAGTGTTTTCTTCTGGTTTTCCTTTGTCCTCTCTCTCTATGTCTACTTTAGGAATAGTCCTAAATCTTAATGGTTTATATATCTCCGCCTCCAATATAATTTATGACTTGGAAGGCAGAGATATTTATTCTGCCAAATGTTGTAACTCTTTGTAGCTCAATCTGCCACGACCACTGGAAAAACGGACAAATAACTTTAGAATTAAAAATAAACCTTGGAATTTTTTTTTTTTTTTCTGTTCAGACTTCTCATTTTAGAGATGAGAAAAACTGAGGACCCCCTCAAGTGTAATTTCCATTCTGTGGACCTGATTGTACCCAGAATCATTTGAGATAGCGTTGGATGGACACGTTTGGGATAGAACTCATTTTAAGAAAGAGAGATGGTAGGCTCGTTAGGTTTGTCCAGAGCTCCGTAGAAAGGCTTATTTTGATCACCGCTGGAGGTAGTTAAGACCACCTGTTCAGGAACATTCATGCAGTTTGTTCTTCTTCCTTCTGTTCCCTGTTTCCGTATTCTCTGGTTAACATCTACATTAGAAGAAGAGAAATGGCAGCAAAGCCGAGGAGGGGCCCATTAAAGGGCTCTAACAAGTATAAGAGAGCATTTTGAAAGCGGGGAGGATGGTTTGAATAGTATTGTAATGCAATTGGCAAGGCAGTGAGTGGAGTTGTGTCTGAGGGCTGGGATGTGATTGTGCAGCTTTGAATGGCTAAAACGAAGGCAGTAATTTTCAGCACATGCTGTGATCTGAAGGGCTAGCACTAAGAGGAGACTTCAGAGAGGGAAATGATAGTATCTTAAACCAGAGCATTATTTCATTTTGGTTGCATAATGTAGACTCGGTGGTTAAACTGTTATTGTAGCAAAATGGCTTATGCATATTTAGTGAGCTGCTTGTATCGAAGTGAGTGGCTGTTACAATAACACAAATGCATGTGTGGTTTCCGAACAGTTAATAATTGTTTAATAAGCAATTCCTTGTAAACCTCCCCGAGTCACCGTAACTCTGGTAGAGATGGATTATTCTTCCCCATTATTAGGGACAGCATAAGAAATAGCTGGTAGGGAGGGAAACACTTTCAATATAAGGGGAGCGTTAATGGGGTAAACTGCCAGTTACTATCACGAGAGAGATTCAGAGCTGACAGAAATGGACCTTGTGGGAAAGGAAGTGAGAAGAGCCAGAGGCAATACAATCCCATGGATCCTTGGAGAATTAGCTCTCTTTCATTTCCAAACAGATTTTAGCAGTATATGTTCAGTGAAGGCAAAGGGGAAAGCTATTCAGTAGCAAGGCAGCCAGAATATTTTGGCTGGAGTACTGACTTCCTTTCTAACAGGAGCTGTAAACATAGTTTCCTTTGATTTCAGAAATATACAGAGCAGGATTTGTGAAGTCTCCCTGTCCTCAGGTCGCTTCTTCTGAGAGGATTACAAAATAGTCCACAAACAAAATGCTGTAATTGCTTTATGAAGACCTGGTGTTCTGGTCCTTCAAGTGTCCCTACATGTGTACTACTGAGTGTAATGCCTTTAGAAATGATTTATGAATTAAATTTATACATACCTGTGGTATTTGACCACTGCTTTTGTACCCGGGGGGGGTAAAACCCACTATGATTTGTCTACAATGAAATATTTAAGCGGCCCACTAAATATTTAATTCACCTGCTGAACCGCAACAGAGTGGTTTAGAAATGTGAGACCTTTCTCCTTACTTAGAGGGACACTTGCTGTATAGCCAAATAAATTATTAATGCCATTATTATTATTATTTAGATTTTTATTATCACCTAATGATGGGCATGCTAGGAAACATTTCTCCTGTAACAAATAGAGCTAATATCTAACAGTAGATTCAGTGCTATTGTTTTTCAGAGAGTAAATCTAAGCTCATAAAAATTATGAGTCACAGCTCAGCTTAAGAGAAAGATGCTTATTAAAAAGAAATTTGATCCACTATCTAGAAACATCCTCGATATTATGGATTCATCTTTCATGGATTGAGATACATCATGGATGAAATAATATTTCCTGGAATATAATGCATATATAAAAAAGATGTGTTGATTTGTTCTGTCTGAATTTTTAATAAGCACACAATAAATTCATATAATGGACACTCAAGACCATAAAAAGAAGGAAAAAGCAAATTCTCTACGAAAAACCTAATGGAGCTATTATGACAGAGTCTTAATTTTGATGCTGGTTTTTCTGGCTGTCAAGGCTGGGAGGTATATGCTATGATGGGTTGCAAAAATTCTTGTTATCAGAAAGGGGGGGCATGTCAATTTTTGCAGATAAACTTTTGTCAACACAAAATTCTGAAAGAAATATTTTATATAGGACCATGTGTAGAAGGCTTTAGGTACTATGAAAGTTAAAGGTCAACAATGGCTGTTTGATAGAAAATACAAATGTAATTTTTTACCTGCTTATTTAATACAGAATAAAAAATGAGATCATATGCTCTCATACAAAACTTGGCATGATATGACCTCTGAAGGCAATGTGGTATATTAGGAAAAGCTTGCCGTGTGAACACTAGTTTGTCCATTTCTATCTGTGTGATCGTTAGCAATTTAATTAGGCTTTCTGTGCTCAGTTTCCTCATCTGCAAAGTTCTTCCTTATAGAGTTATTGAAAACATCTAATGGATTTAAGGTCTTGATGTAGAGACTGAAGCTAAATGTCATTTCCTTCCTTTCTGGCTTAGCCCAATGTTATAAATGGTTGTACCATAGCACACACATCTTTTTCATTTGAGATTCATCCTTAAATATATTCCTGCTGGGGAAAATAGATCTGATTCTTTATTAAATTTAAAGCCATGATGATCAATATAAATATCAAAGTTTAGCTTGGGGTGTTTCCATAATGTTATGGTGTATTGTGCAGTTGTCTGTTGGAGTGTTAAGATCTTGGGCGTTACTTTTTGAAAGCTTTAGATTGTATTGAAGAGGAGGCCATGCATCATCCCTTTTGTAGACAACCTGGAGCTACTTAAGCTATTTGCATCCTTTTCTGGAAGTCCCATTTTCTGTTTGGATACTTATTTAAAAGAAATGCCTTTAAAGTAACTTCTGTTTGGGCACTTTCTTTTAAGTAAATTTCAAAGACCACTTTCTTAATTATTAAGACCGAGGGGTCATGCTGCTTCCAGAGAGTGGTAAGTATGACTTCCTTGGGGTCAGGGCTGCCACTCTGGACCACTCCCGGTTCACTTAAGCTCACTCTTTGCTCCAGGGAAATCATGCCCCCTGCAGTCATAATGGGAATGACGTGCAGGAGTTAGGCAAGCAGGGACTTTTCCAGGCTGGTGGCTAAACAAAGTTAAGTTAGAATTGCACAAAGTCCACACAGCAGGCTGGTCGACTGAGCTAAGCCTTCAAGGACTCAGGACATGACTGCTCTTCCTTCTCCCTACAAAAATACTGAAAGCACAAGGGATTCCATGCAATTATTATTGTTGTTGCTCTTGGGAATTACCAGATAAGCAGCACTGTCTCTTATCAGCCTCCCTTCAATGCTAAACCTTCTGTTGGAGTAGACTCTTGTGTATGTAGCCATTAAACCATTCAGTGACCAAACTTCTGTCTTTTTAAGTTTCCTTGAAATCAAAACAGAGGGGAGAAAATATTGTACATTTAAAACAACATTTTTGTGTCCCCACTAGGGGGATGAGAGAGGTATCTGTTTTGTGAGTCTGAATAGAGACAGCTTCGAACTCTAAAATGGCACCAGTGAGAGCGGACCTTGCTAAATTGAGCGCGGTTAGAGTCTTTGGAGCCATGTGGAGGTAGAACAGGGGCGCCTGGGTGGCTCAGTGGGTTAAGCCTCTGCCTTCAGCTCAGGTCATGATCCCAGGGTCCTGGGATGGAGCCCCACATTGAGCTCTCTGCTCAGCAGGGAGCCTGCTTCCCCCTCTCTCTCTCTCTGCCTGCCTCTCTGCCTACTTGTGATCTCTGTCTGTCAAATAAATAAATAAAATCTTAAAAAAAAAAAAAAAAAGAACAGGTGTCCATTTCCCTGGTGTGTTGAAGAGCTATTGTTCGCACTCCAGATCCATTCTTTACCTTTGTTTGCCCTTCAGTGAGCTCCAGCACACAGAAACAGGTAATTTCCATCTTTAGTCTCCTTGGCCCATGGGCTTCTGACTGGGTTTGGCCAGTGCAGGG
>ML109593.1:48817-66616 GCA_003697995.1 Taxidea taxus jeffersonii
ACCTAGGGTGGGAGGAAAGTAAGGTTAGAGTCCTTATTCCCCTGGCTCCCTCCCTGCGAGGTCTATAGCTCTTGTCAGGTGGCCTTCTTCACCTGGCTCTTTGTCTCAGGCTCTGGTAATTGCTCTGTCCTCTGGTCGCTTCAGGCTGGAGGCTGGTAGCAGCGCCGCTGTTGCTGGCTCTGCAGTATCCCACTGCTCCTCATGGCTTCTCCACATCCAGCTAACACCTATGTAAGTAATTCCTTTATTAAACTCTGCTCATATTTCCCAATTAGAGAGTGCCATCTATGTCTTCCAGGGCCTTGGATTGCTGTTGTCCTTTAATGTTGTGTTCACCTAGAGGGTGGGAGCTGCAGGGAGATTCAGGTTAGGGCCAATTCTGGCTTCTGATAAACTTAGCCAAATATAACTTGGCTAAGGCATTGCCAAAGTCAATTCTTTTTTTCTTGCAGGTCATAATATTGATGCTACTTTTTTTTTTAATTTAATTTTATATTTTTAGTGTTCCAAGATTCATTGTTTATGCACCATAGCCAGTGCTCCATGCAATACGTGCCCTCCTTAATACCCACCACCAGGCTCACCCAACCCCCCAACCCCCTCCCCTCCAAAACCCTCAGTTTTTTTCACAGTCTCATGATTCGTCTCCCCCTCCAGTTTCCCCCAACTCACTTTTCCTCTCCCTCTTCCAGTGTCCTCCATGTTATTCCTTATGCTCCACAAGTAAGTGAAGCCATATGATTATTGATTCTCTCTCCTTTACTTACTTCGCTCAGCATAATCTCTTCCAGTCCCGTCCACGTTGATACAAAAGTTGGGTATTCATCCTTTCTGATGGAGGCATAATACTCCATTGTATATATGGACCATATCTTGTTTATCCATTTGTCTGTTGAAGGGCATCTTGGCTCTTTCCACAGTTTGGCGACTGTGGCCATTGCTGCTATGAACACTGGGGTACAGATGGCCCTTCTTTTCACTACATCTGTATCTTTGGTGTAAATACCCAGTAGTGCAATCACAGGGTCATAGGGTAGCTCTATTTTTAATTTCTTAAGGAATCTCCACACTGTTTTCCAGTGTGGCTGCACCAACTTGCATTCCCACCAAAAGTATAAGAGGGTTCCCCTTTCTCCACATCTTCTCCAACACATATTGTTTCCTGTCTTGTTGATTTTGGCCATTGTAACTGGTGTAAGGTGGTATCTCAATGTGGTTTTGATTTGAATCTCCCTGATGGGTAATGCTGATAAACATTTTTTCTTGTGTCTGTTAGCCATTTGTATGTCTTCCTTGGAGAAGTGTCTGTTCACATCTTCTGCCCATTTTTTTTTTTTTTTTATGTGATTATCTGTTTTGTGTGTGTGTTGAGTTTGAGGACTTCATCAAGATGAAAAGCTTCTGCACAGGAAAGGAAACAGTCAACAAAACAAAGAGGCAACCCACGGAATGGGAGAAGATATTCACAAATGACACTACAGACAAAGGGCTTATATCCAAGATTAATGCTACTTCTTGAGGACTGTAGAGTCCAAAAAAGTTTTTTTGCCTTTTTCTTCCCATGATATTTTAGAATATTTTTGGAAAATGTATTGTGGAGTTAGAATGTTATATGGGCTCTGGAATCAGGATGACATGGGTGTAAATTCCACTTCTCCCACTTCCTAGCTGCATGGCCCCTAGGTGCTTTATATAAACTTTATTTCTCCATCTATTAAATGTGAGAGTAATATTTGGTCCTATGGTTGTTATGAGACTACTAAGTAAAATGATGTATGTCAACTACCAAGTATGGTTTGTTTATAAATGGGAGACTTGATAATGGAGGATGACACAGCTGAACAAGAGGAAACAGAAATAAGTTATATACAGTCTTGAGTTCATTTTCTTGAATGCCTTTAAAGTTGGGAATAGTTGTAGACTTAAAGATAGATATAAAAGTAGTACAGAGGCTTCCCTTATCCTTAGCATCCAGTTTCCCCTGTTATAACATTTTGTAGGTCACTATGGTTCATTTTCTCACAACTGATGAATACCTACTTATCTATTATGATTAATTAAATTCTATACTTTATTCTGATTTTATTGGTTGTTTTCTGATTTCTTTTTTCTCTTCCAGGATCCCATTCAGGATACCACATCATGTCTTCTTAGGCTTCTTTGAACTATGATAGTTCCTCACATTTTCCTGGGTTTTAATGAACTTGACAGTTTTTTTCCCATCCCTTCATTATTATTAATTTTTAGTAATTAACATATAATGTATTATTTGTTCCAGGGGTACAGGTCTGTGGTTCATCAGTCTTACACAATTCATAGCACTCACCATAGCGTTCCCAATGTCCATCATCCACCACCCCATCCCTCCTACCTGCCCCCCAGCAACCTTCATTTATTTCCCTGAGATTAAGAGTCTCTTATGGTTTGTCTCCCTCTCTGGTTTCATCTTGTTTCATTTTTCTCTCCCTTCCCATACGATCCTCTGTCTTGTTTCTCAGATTCCTCATATCACTGAGATCATATGATAATTGTCTTTCTCTGATTGACTGATTTTGCTTAGCATAATACCCTTTAGTTCCAACAAGATCGTTGCAAATGGCAAGATTTCAGTGTTTTCATGGCTGCATAGTATTCCATTGTATATAATATACCACATCTTTATCCATTCATCTGTTGATGGACATTTAGGCTCTTTCCAGAGTTTGGCTATTGTGGACCTTGCTGCTATAAACTTGACAGCTTTGAGAAGTAATGGTCAGGAAATTTGTAGAATGTTCTTTTATTTTGAATTGCTTAATAGTTCTCTCATGATTAGTTTGGGGCTGTGGATTTTTGGGAGTCAGGATAAATAAGTGAAGTGTTTTCAACATGTCAAGGGTACATACTGTTACTATGACTCATCACTGTTGGGTTAACCTTTTAATCTTGATCAGCTGTGTTTACCAAGTTACTTTTTTCTGTGCTTTGGTCTTTGGAAGTAAGTCACTAAGCATGACCCAAACTTAAAGGGTGGGGAAGTTGTGCTCTACCTCTTGGAATGGGGAATATTTACATAAATTACTTGGAATTTCTTTGTACAGGATATTTATTCTCCTCCTCTCCCTTTATTTACTTATCTAGTTTATATCAATATGAACTCATGACTGTCTTAAACTTAGGCTTATAAAGCAATACTACATGATTTTGTTGCTTACATTCTGGTTTTGGCTACTGAGTATTCTTTCACTTGTCTCCTATGTCCCTTTGATATGTTCCATCATTTTGTTTTTTAGCACATCTTTACTTTCTGGCACTATGAGATATTCTTGGCTCATTTTGTGTATTTCTTACCCCATCTCAGATGTAGCCATTTTTCCAAGAAATCTTTGTTCCTTTTATTAGAGACTGATATAAAGTACATATAAAGGTCACATTTACTCTATAGTATAGACTGTTAAGTGTACATTAGCATTATACCTAGAAAGCAATGTATATACCTTAATTTAAAAATACTTCATTGCTAAAAAATGCTAACCATCATCTGAGCTTTCAGTGAATCCTAGTCATCCTTTATCTTTTTCTTAGGAATGTCTTGCTTTGGCGTTGATGGATGCTGACTGGTTGGGGGGATGGTCACCGAAGGCTGGTCATTCTTAAAGTAAGACAACAATGCAGTTTGCCGCATCAGTTGACATTTGCTTTCATGAATGAGTTCTTTATAGCATGATAACATTTTACCTCCATAGAACTTCTTTCAGATGGGTGTCAGGCTTCTCAAATCCTGCCGCTGCTTTATCAACTAAGTTCATGTAACATTTTGAGTCCTTTGTTGTCATTTCAACACGCTGTATGGCATATTCAAGAGTAGACTCCATGTCAAGAAACCATTTTCTTTGTTGGTTCATAAGAGGCAGCTCTGCATCCATTCAAGCCTTCTCGTGAGTCTGCAGCAGTTCATCACATCTTCAGACTCCACTTCTAATTGTAGTTCTCTTGCTGTTTCTGCCGCATGTGCAGTTACTTCCTCCCCTGAAGTCTTGAACCCTTCAAAGTCATTCAGGAGGGTTGGAATCAGCTTCTTCCAAACTCCTGTGAATGTTGTTTTGACCTCTTTCCTTGAATCATGAATACTCTTCATGGCATCTAGAACAGTGAATCCTTTCCAGAAGGTTTTGAGTGTATGTGGCGTATCAGAGGAACCACTGTCTGTGGCAGCTGTAGCCTTACAAAAATGTACCTCTTACATAATAAGACTTGAAATACAAAGTTGCTCCTTGAACCATGGGCTGCAGAATGGATGTTGTGTTAGTAGACATGAAAGAAATATTAATCTTGTTGTCCATCTCCATCAGAGCTCTTGGGTGGCCAGGTGCATTGTCCATGAGCAGTAATATTTTAAATGGAGTCTGGTTTTTTTTTTTTCTTTCCTTGAATTGAATTTTTTTTTTTTTTTCTGAGCAGAATGGCTCACCATGGGCTTAAAATAATCTGTAAACCAGGTGGCAAACAGATGTATTGTCATCCAGACTTTGTTGTTCCATGTATAGAGCCCAGGGCGAATAGATTTAGCAGAGTTCTTAAGTGCCCTAGGATTTTCAGAATGGTAAATAAACATTGGCTTCAACTTTAAGTCACCAGCTGCATTTGCTCCTAACAAGAGAGTCAGCTTGTGCTTTAAAGCTTTGAAGCCAGGCACTGACTTATCCTCTCTAGCTATGAAGTCCTAGATGCCATCTGCTTCCAAAAGAAGCCTGTTTCACCTACGAAAGTCTGTTGAGTGTAGCTGTAAGGGCCTATTTAGCCAAAGCAGTTCCATTTCCGTTGAATAGCCCTTGTGTTGTTTATGCAGTAAAACTTAAATTGTCCTTGGCCCCCTTCCTCGAGAAAGTCCCCGCAGGGGACTTCCTTAAAAACAAGTCTGCGGGGACTTTCTCAAAAACAAGTCCAGGAAACCAGTCCCAGGTAACAAAGCCCAAATATAAGGGTGGGTCAGGCCTGGTAGAGGTATCCAATCAGTGAGTGCGCATACTGTCTCCCTAGCTACCAAGGTGTGTGGACCCCACCTCTTGGGCGCCAATTCTGGCCAAGGTGATAGGGTAGTTCAAATGCCTACTATGGGGTAAATTGTAACTCAGTTGGTCACTTACGTGTGACCTAGCCTGACTGCAGTTTTCTCTGTGTCATTGGCCACCTGTGCATGGCCAGGCCCAACCACATGGCCTTTTCCCTTAAAAGCCAGTCTGTAAGGCAGAGAGGGGTCGCCTCTTTGTAAGAGACGGCTCTGGCCAGTCAGTTTGATTCTTGATGCTTGGCGCGAAATAAAGCTTTTCTTGACCTTCGCTTTGTATCAGTCTCACTCCTTTGATTACGGGCCCAACATAGCCACCTTCACTAACTATCTTAGCTGGATATTCTGGAGAACTTGTGCAGCTAGCTGCTCCATCAGCACTTGTGACTTCAGCTCTCACTTTGATGTTATGGAGATAGCTTCTTTCCTTAAACCTTGTGAACCAGCCTCTTCTGGCTTCAAATTTTACCTTTTCAGCTGACTCACCTCTCTCAGCTTTCATAGAATTGAAGAGACCTTGCTCTGGATTAGGTTTAGGCTTAAAGGAATGTTGTGGCTGGTTTGATCTATCCAAACCACCAAAACTGTCTCCACATTAGCAATAAGGCTGTTTCATTTTTTTTTAATTTTTATTTTATTTATTTATTTGCGGGATAAGGAGAGAGAGAGAGAGAGAGAGATCGAGTGTGCGGGATAAGGAGAGAGAGAGAGAGATATCAAGTGTTATTTTATTTATTTATTTGCGGGATAAGGAGAGAGGGAGAGGAAGAAGCAGACCCCCTGCTGAGCAGAGAGCCTGATGCAGGTCTTGATCCCCGGACCCATGAGATCCTGGCCTGAGCCGAAGGCAGACGCTTAACTGACTAAGCCACCCAGGTGCCCCTGTTTCACTTTCTTATCATGTATGTGTTCATTTGAGTAATTTTTCTTTGGAGTTCATTTTTAATTCCTTCCAGAACATTTCCTTTGGATTCACAACTTGACAAGCTGTTTGGTGCAAGAGTCCTAACTTTCGGCCTGTTTCATCATTTTCAACATGCCTTCCTCACTAAGCTTAATCATTTCTAGCTTTTGATTTAAGAAGTGAGGAATGGGTGACACTTCTTACTCAAACACTTAGAAGCCATTGTAGGGTTTTGAATGGACCTAATTTCCATATTGTTGTGCTCTGGAAATAGGGAAGCCCAAGGAGAGGGATGGAGGGGGAGAGGGTAGACAGGTAGGTAGAATAGTCCAAACACACATATTTGTGAATTAAGTTCGCTGTCTTATGTAGGCATGGTTTGTGGCATAATTATCATAGTAACATCAAAGATCACTGATCATAGATCACCACAACACATATAATAATAATAAAATAGTTTGCAGTATTTCAAGAATTACCAAAATGTGACAGACATGAAGTGAGCAAATGCTGTTGGAAAAAATGACACCAATAGATTTGTTTGCACAGCATTGCCATACACATTCAATTTGTTAAAAAAAAAAAAAAAAGCAGTTCCCTGCAAAGTGCAATAAAGTGAAGCACAATAAAGCGAGATGTATCTGTATGTATAGAATGTATGTATTAAGCTAAACATGACCTCCTACTCAAATCGCCAATTCTAATCTGTTACCCCATGTTTATTTTAATCTTCTCATGCTTCTCTGTAATCTACTTTTAATAGTGAGAAATCTGGCTCCCGGCATCAGTCACATACTCCAGGTATCGATGTACAGTGCTTTCAGAATTGTCAACTTGTCTCCTCTTGAGATATCAATTAGAGTATTATGGACGGTTCCTTTTGTCCGTACTCTTAACAGTTTCCAGTCATTTTTAAGTTTAGGTAGGTCAGCACCTGTTTTTCCCCACTCCCTTCTGTGAGGTTCTGTCCTACATTTAGGATCAAGCTTGAATCTCTTGTCACAGTCTACATTCCATCCTGGGATACCCCCTTTTCCTGATTGATTCTTTTTTCTCTTATTTTACATGCATTGGGTGTCCTTCCTTGTGCTGGATAAAGTCCTATAGTTTTGGAAAATGCATGGTGTCATGTATCCACCATGACAGTATTCTATAGAATAGCTTCACTGCCCTAAAAAAAAAAAAAAAAAAAAAAAGCCCTGTGCTTCCCTTATTTGAGTCTTTGTCTCTCCCCCACAACACCTGACAATCACAGATCTATTATTCTAGCTATAGTTTTGCTTTCTCTAGAATGTCATGTAAATGAAATCCTACAACCTAGAGCTTCCCCAGCCTAGCTTTTCTCATTTAGCAGTGCACATGTAAGATTTAGCCATGCTGTTATGTGGATTAATAGCCTGTTGCTTTTCATCACTGTGTAGTATCATCTGTAATATAGCTGCACTACAATTTGTTTATTTAATCACCTACTGAAAGACAACGTGATTTCTTCTAGGTTTTGATAAGCATGAAGAAAGCCACTATAAACTTTTGTGTGCAGGTTTTTGTGTGAATACATGTTTCCGGATCAGTTGGGTAAACACCTAGAACACCTTGGGCTTCTAGAATGACTGCACCATTTTGCATTCCCTCCAGCAGTGAATAAGTGTTCCTGTCCCACGTCCTCATTAGTGCTTGGTATGCCAGTTCTTCCCATCCCGAGAAATACCCAAATTTAAACACACGTATTTCCTAGTTGGGAAATATTCTGTAGTGTCTGGCCACAGTTAAAGCTGTGGAGGGTCATTTGGTGTTCTTTTAGATCTGTTCTTTTAGATTGTGCTGGAGCTCTGACCATGTAGTCAGCTAGGGCTGATCTTTCAGAAGTCTGAAGTGCCTGAGGATTTTCCATTGTTGGATACTTGCCCAAGCCACTCTTCATTAGAAGCGCTAGTTTTATATATTCACTTGTTGGTCAAGCATTTATTGAATGCCCACTCTATGTTGAACCTTGGGAATAGAGCAGTGAGAAGATAAGCGACAAGATTCTTGTAGTTATAGAGCTTACATGTGTGGGGAAGAGCAACTTTTCATCCATAATACATATGCTATGTGAGAGAATATGATATAAGGTAGTGATAAATGTCATGACCGAACTCAAGTAGGGTCTAAGATTTTAGAGAACATGGGAGTTTTCAAGGGAATGTGGGAGTGGTCAGGAAAAGGCTCCCTGAGAAGACGATAGTGAGCAGGTCTCTGAAGTGGTGAGGGAGTGAGCCATGTGGATGTCCAGGGGAACCAGCATTCCAGTAGATGTCCTGTAGTGACATTGTGCTTGCCTTTTTTGAGCAGCAGTGAGGTGTGCAGTGTGGCTGGAATTGAGGAAATAAGAGTGGTAGGATGTGAAATTGGAGAGAGGGTGGGGACTGGGTCTTGTTGGACTTGGGAGACCATTGTTTCTTTTTCTTTCTTTCTTTCTTTCTTTTTTTTTTTTCATTTGTAATTTTTAAAAAATTTTTAAGGTTTAAATTCAGTGAATTAACTTCTACTATATTATTAGTTTCAGAGGTAGAGTTGAGTGATTCATCAGTCTTATATAACACCGAGTGCTCATTACGTCACATGCCCTCCTTAATGTCCACCACCCAGTTATCCCATCCTTTCATCCACCTCCCCTCCAGCAACCATCAGTTTGTTTCCTATAGTTAAAAGGCTCTAATGATTTGTCTCCCTCTCTGGTTTAACCTTGTTTACTTTTTTCCCTCTCTTCTGCTATGATTCTCTGTTTTGTTTCTCAAATTGCACATATGAATATGATCATATGGCAGTTGTCTTTCTCTGTATGCTAAGCGAAATAAGTCAATCAGAGACCATTGCTTCTTAAAATTCCATGTGCCCAGGCGTCACCTGGGAATCTTGTTGAAGTGCAGATTCTGATTCCATAGGTCAGGGGTGGGACCTGGGAGTATGCCTTTCTAATAAGCTTCTGGGGGAATGCACTGCTGCTGGGTCATGGACTATGATATGAATAGCAAAATGGGAAACTCTGGTCATGGTTTTATTCTGAATAAAACTAAAAGTCTGAGGAGGATTCTCAGCACAGGGATGATATAACTTTGATTTATAATTTTGAAGTCTCCTCAGCACATTATGTGGAGAATCCTATGAGGAAGTCAAGGAGAAAGCCCAGGGACCAGCCAGGAGGCTGCTGCTGTAGTCTGGGTGAAAGATTCTGATGCTGGTCTTGGGATGGTGGTGGTGGCAGTAATGAGAAAAATGCTAGCTAGCACCGTGTGTAGTTTGTGCACTGCCCAAGATACTAACAGAGTTGGTATGTTGAGCTGGTAATCCAACTACATTCCATTTGTTGAGCTTTTTATTTTGTGACTCATTAGCTGAGAGGGAGACATCTCTTTTACAATTCCTCCTCCCCCAGAAGGAAACAGGTGCCGCCTTATAGTTAGTGCAAAGGCAAGGTGTGTGTTACCCGTGTTCAATGTAAGAAGTGGCTGGGTGTAGTTTAGGAGACTCTGGGTAGTTAACATGTTGAGTGAGGAGTGTAATAAGAGCCTTTGTCTTTTACTTTTCACTTCTGCTGTCATGTGCTGCTGCCTGAGTTCATGGCCCATGAAAACTTTTCCTGGAAAGCAAAATAGCCACAGAGGAGCTAAGCTGAACTTTGAATTTTCTAGAGAGTAGTCTCTCAAAGAAATTGCTCCTGCCAGAGGAGAAGCAAAACAGACCCTAGTCATTTGTTTCAGGCTTCTCTCTGTGAGCAGATAGAAGTGCTATCTCTTTAAAAATGTCTCTCTGTGACCATAAAAGCAGTCACTAAGGATAAAAGGAGAGAGCCATAGATACGTATGCCACTTTCCAGGCAGCATCTGGTAGTTCATCTCCCACTCCCCACTTCAGAGCTCCCCAAGAGCTCTGAAGATATGTCTTGTCCAAAAATGAAACCATAAGAGATACATCATGCTTTCTGTAGCTGCCGAAACAGTGTGGGTTCTCTGGGAATGTCTTAACCAAGCTGCTTGTTGAACAGTGGTTCCACTGGGCTCCTTTGGGAAAGGATGCTTCATCCTTACGCGTTTCCTGGCGGGGCAGCGGCCATTGCCCGTGGATGGTTAGCTGCTGCGTCCTCCAGCACTATACGCTTTAGTGGGTTTGCCTACCATTCTTAGAGAAACGTGGTCTGACCCATGAGGCATGTTCTTTGTGGAGATGCATCGATATACATGCATCCATGCATTGTTATGGTGATATTTTTGTACCCTTTGGGTTGGCACTGCTCGCAGCAGGAATTTCTTGAGTTTTGTTATGGGGGTGTCATGCCTGACTTATGCCCCTGCCCTGAACATGAGGTATTGGGAGCCACCTTGGCAGAAGCTGGAGGTGCAGTGGGTCCGGGTGAGACTCCTTTACTCCTCAGTTCCCCTTTGGTTGAGGTGGTTTCTATCCATTGGCTTCTTTCTAAAACATTGTCTTGTGGGTGGGTGAATGTGTTAGGCTGGCCTGTCGGCAGGGTCTCTCCATACTTCATTTTGCGTTCATTTAGGTAGGGGTTGGAACTCTCAAGTATAAAACCCAGTCTTGGAGGAATTTACCCTCCAGAGCAGTGGGCCCCAAATCTCGTACCTATTGAGATCAGGCATGCGATGTCAAGGAGTGGAGAGGACGATAGGTGCACAGCCTTCAAAAGAGGAGTGCCACGGCTGAGCACCTGTTGTGGTCACTATTTGTAAGTGTAGCTGCCATCTGGAGACATTGCAACAGAAGCCCACAAGTCACAAATCTTTTGTAAAATCTCCTGATTTTTAAACGTGGAAACTAACTCAAAAAGATGATAAGCCTAGTTCAGACCAGACAAACCATGTCTAAAGGCTAGATTCAGCCACTGAAATGCTTATTTTTTTTTTTTTTTTTTTTTTTTTTAAGATTTTATTTACTTGGGACGCCTGGGTGGCTCAGTGGGTTAAGCTGCTGCCTTCGGCTCCGGTCATAATCCTGGGGTCCTGGGATCGAGTCCCGCATCGGGCTCTCTGCTCATCAGGGAGCCTGCTTCTCCCCTCCTCCTTCTGCCTGCCTCTCTGCCTACTTATGTGATCTCTGCCTGTCAAATAAATAAATAAAAAACCTTAAAAAAAAATTTTATTTTTTTATTTGACAGAGATCACAAGTAGACAGAGGCAGGCAGAGAGGGGAGAGGAAGCAGGCTCCCTGCTGAGCAGAGAGCCTTATGCGGGACTTGATCCCAGGACTCTGGGATCATGACCTGAGCCGAAGGCAGAGGCTTAACCCACTGAGCCACCCAGGCGCCCTGAAATGCTTATTCTTAATTAAGCTCCACCCTATGGTATGAATAGGAGCCTTTTTCAAAATAAAATGTATTAATATTGGTAAGCTAATGAGCCAAAAAAAGAGCTGAGGAAAAGAAATTTTCACAAAAAGTGGGTCTTGTGAACCCTGAAATTGATATATAGACTCTAAAAAACTAGCTCCGTGATAATTGCTGAGCATTCTGTGATTTAGATAATGAACCATCCCAAGAAGGCAGAGGGCAAAGCTTCAAAGCAAGGCAGGTGCAAATCTTCACCTTTATTCCTCGACTATTTCACTGGGCATCTTTTTTTTTTTTTTTTTTTGCCTGCCATGTACTGGACATTTATTATAAGTCCTGAGGGTCCAACATAGCAAAAGAACTACTCCCTACTTCTACTTCATGAGTTTGTAAAATAAAGTCGAAGCACTCAGCCAAAGGAAGATAGAAGTCTAGTCCAACAGCGGGGGGCCGGTTGGACAGAGTCCAGGCCCTATCTGGGGTGTCCGGTAGTGGGAAACATGGCCGAGGAGGGGTTCTCCCTCTGTGTAGACCTGAGACTGTGCTTTGCAGTTGTGAGTTTGGTTTCAGCTCTTACCTAAACTAACATAAAATGAATTATTAAGTGCAATATAAAGCAAATTACTTGATTAGAGCATTGGTTTTCAAACATTTTATGATTGATGAATCACATTTAAGTGATTAACTAATGCTATATAAAATATAGCTTGAGTGTTTAAATATCAAGAATTTGAAAACTCATTCTGGAGTCCTTTAGAAATTGCTAGAACACTCTTTGAGCATACTTACTTATTGCAGCCTAGGAAGGGTGATTTCTTTTTCTTGTTTAATTGACCAACACTTTCCTGTGTTAGTTGCCTAATGATTGTCATGGAAAATTTTAATGGCATTTGCTGTGAATTATCTGGAAAGAATATAAAAATTTATAGCACGAACTTGACCCAGAGCTCAGTTGACACTAATTTTTGTATTTGTCTGGTTCTTTGTAATACAAAAAGCATGTTTTCATGCTGGAGCTTACAGGATTCTGATAAGGTGTTGGGGAAGAAGCTGTGGAGCTAAAACAGGCTGAGCAAAATAATCATGATGATAATAATAATAGCGACAATAGCTACTATTTATTTAGAAGGTTCTATGTGGCAGGCACAGTTCTAAATACTTTACAAACGTTATCCTATACACTCATCAGCCCAAGTCAAAGAAGTAGGCACCAGTATCTTCATTTCTGAGACAAAGAGACCGGAGTTTAGAAACTTGAAGTGGTTTGTTGTAGGTCGTACACAAACAGGCAGCCAAGTGGAATTCAGCCCCAGGCCTGTTCCCTCGAATGTCACTGCCATGAACTTTCTAGGTTATTCTATTAATAAATGACATTACCAGATCTTCTAATTCAGGATACCATTGCTTTTTGGATTACAATAAGCTTCGTTCTAAAAGTAAATTATTTTTGGTAGTTCACACGAGCCATCTTTTGTTGGGTGAACATGAATCTGTTCACAAATTTCTGCTGCTATAAACGAGCAGTATCCATTGGTGTTCAGCCAGCGGTAAGTCAAGTTCCCCAGCTGTTAGTAAATCAGTGGATTTACAAGATAAAATAATAATATGATTGGGTAAAAATGTGTCTTATGCACCACATTTTTCTTCTGTTCAATTACTTTTCCTCTCTTTAATTAATATCTTTTCTGAGACCTCATACTTTCTTCATTTTGATGAATATGCAGTGATTTCTTTTCCCCAGTATGCCTACACAGGATTTGAAGAAAATTTTTGACCTATGTGTCCAGTGATCTTTCTTTCTTATTATTCTTCTTAATTAAAGCCTTTTAACCCACCCTCAGACCTGCTGTGACTTACTGGAGTTCTTTGTGCATTCAGACCCTTGAGATTAGCCCCACAGTAGGACTACCAAAGCTGACGTTGGTTGGAAGGTAAATGATGGATACTTCTCATTTCCCAGGAGAAGGAAAAATGGAACTCCTCTCTTTGAGGTGACTTACATAATTGATAAATGGCTTGACGAATTAACGTGGGTTTTAGTGTGGAGGCAGGTGAAGGTTTCAAATTCCTGATTTCAGATTTGAATTCACACAACTTTGAATGTCAAATACAACACAAAGAATAGTATTTATGAAAATGCCGTGATTCAACTCAAGTACTATTCTATTATTTATTTATTTATTTATTTATAGTGAGCGCCGCAGAGTCATTTTTTTTGTTGTTGTTTCCAGAAACTTAGGGTGAAACGATGGCCCTGTTCTTCCAAGTGAGGTTGTTATGCTACTTACTGAGCATGATCAACTTATTATATCTGTGCTCATAACTCTGCCAAATTTCTCTTTTAGTTTTCATTAATTTTTGCACCATCTTCCTCAGTCCACTGAAGGAATTTCTCCAGCGATTTTCAGAAAAGTTTTAGAATTAAGTGATCCTAATTTTACAAACGAAGATCTGTGACTCAGTGAGGTGACCTGGTGACTTGATCTCTGAGCTTGGTATGTGGCAACAGAAGGACTGATGACCTCACAATTAAATAAGTAAATTGCAAGCTCTCACAATTGTTAGTATCTCCCAGTGTTCTGTTCTACATGCTCTCCAGACCTGCCAGTCAGGAACCTTGACTTCTGTTTTTCTTTGATCTTTGAATTGGGTCAGAATTTCCTGAGAGTAATTATGGAGTAAGAGTTACATGAGCTACAAATATTGTTTTGTTCCTGGATGAGGATGTCTAAATTTGCCATATAAAATGAAAACAGGCCTTAAACAGGAAGTGGAAAACTTAAAGCTGTATTTTTAGTGTGCGTTCACTTAGTTTAGTCTGGGAATGGACTTACTGGTAACTATATGTGCATAATTACATGGTACCAATTGCAGGTCTTCTTAAAAGCTTTTTTAAGAAATAGATTTTAAGGGCGCCTGGGTGGCTCAGTGGGTTAAAGCCTCTGCCTTCGACTCAGGTCATGATCCCAGGGTTCTGGGATTAAGTCCCAAGTCGGGCTCTCTGCTCAACGGGGAGCCAGTTTCCTGTCCTCTCTCTCTCTGCCTGCCTCTCTGCCTACTTGTGATCTCTGTCTGTCAAATAAATAAATAAAAATCTTTAAAATAAAAAATAGATTTTAAAAAAATACACATTCTTTTTTTTCTCTTAAAGATTTTATTGATTTATTTGATAGGGAGAAGCAGGGAGCCTGATGTGGGGCTGGATCCTGCTGGGATGATGACCTGAGCCAGAGGCAGACAATTAACTGACAGCCACCCAGGTGCCCCCAAATACATGTTCTTATTGCCCTGATACATAATATTTTGTATATACAAGTGAATCTTCAGGAAAATTTACTTTTGTCAGTTTGTATGAGTAGTAAGATTGCCAACCCTGGTGGAAGCAGGGGTTGGCAAGCTATGGCCCGTGAGCCATGTCTAGACTGTTACCTGTTTTTGAATGGTTCTCAAGCCATGAGAAGGTTTTCTCTACTTCTCGTGGTTGAAAATAAATCAGAAGAAAAAAGTACTTCATGACATGTGAAATTATGTCATATTCTACTTTTAGTACCTATGAATAAAGTTTTAGCGGAGCACAGCAGTGGTCAGCTCATGCATTTATGTACCATCTCTTTCTACTTTTGCATTGTAGTGACAGAGGTGAGTAGCAGTGACAGTCTGTGTGGTCTGCAGACTCAAAAAATTGATTGTCCAGCTCTGTCCCCAAAAGTCTGCCAGTTCCTGACCTAAGGAAAATTATGGGGAAGTCTACCAGTATGCGAATACATCTTTTAGTTCCTAAATAAATGGTATCCCCTCTTTGATTTTGGATTCACTGATCTAGGGCAAGAATGACTTGAGTCGGCCAGCCTGGCAGAAGGATGCTAAACTTTTGGCCTATTCCTTATGATATCCCCTGCCAAGCTTCCATGACTCTTGACTGGTTCTATAAGAGGCATTGATTTGGAGTAAGACACTGTTTCTCCTGATAAGCCCTGTTAAATGATGCCCAGATCACCTGTCAGCATCCACTAAGTTGGTGTTTCCCATGTGTTTCCTGTTGGAATTGATAGCAGTGATCTTAGTGTATGAGGTGAGTTTATGAGATGCTTTTTTTTTTCCTTTGAGAAAGTTATTTGACTTAAAATATGTTAGAGAAAATAATTATAACATCAAGTCTTTGATTTCTTGGGTGAAATGAGACTAAAATATTTACATAAAAGCATGAGCTGATACAAAGAAGTAGAGAGTAATTGATAATACACAAGTGGCCCAAGTTTGTAAAGCCCTACTTAAAAAAGATGAAAATGATTAGGTTATGGGTTTATTTAAGATCCAGGGCATATCAGAAATACACAGAGAGGTAAATTTTGAAGAAATGGGACGAGGGAATGAATGCCCATCTGAAAGTGAGGTTCTTCCAATGGTGAGCAAGGTGAGGGGAGGGGCATCAGAATTTTGTGTGTGATTATTTGGAACATGAAGAAAGCATTTCTGTGTGCCATGCTTTTTAGAGTTTCTTTAGGTTTTGACTTTAGAGGCCCTTGACATTATTTCATTATATCTGATTGTATCTTAGGGGAGAGATTATTTATTACATTGATGCTTGCAGATTTGGGGATTTAAGAAGCTTGAAAAGTACCTTGAGAATGTGAAGTGTCTATTATTACATGCATACAAATTCTGAAATGGAGAATATTCTGCCTCTTCAACTCAGTATCCTGCTTTAATAAATCTATTGTTTGAGGCTCTTTTACGGTCTTGAAAACAATGATTTTGTTAGCTGCATAGGGTTCCAATGCATGAATGAAACATAGTTTAGTTCTCTCTTCCTACAATTTTGGATGTTTTGTTTCACTGTTATAAATAACAGTGAGATAAACAACCATCATCTTTGGTTACGTTTCTGGTAATTTCCTGAGGATCGATTTCTACACAGATAATGGCAAATTGCCCACTGGAAAGGTTGTAAAGATTACGTTTCCATTGGGAATGTACGTGAATGTCCCATTTGCGTGTTTATTTTTAAATCTGTATTTGTATATATGAGAAAAGTTTCATGACTTTGTATGTACTGGCACATTTCTCGTGGATATTATACCCAAAGATTTATTTATCTGTTAGTATGATGAATGAGACTCTATTCCATTATTTTCTATTGACTTTTTATTGGTATATTAAGAAAACAATAATTTTTGGTGTATTTTGTATGTGGTCATATTACTGATTCTATTGTTCATTCTGAAGATATTTGGGTTGATTCACTCAGTTTGCATTTGGGCAACAGAGAGGTTAGAGTAGATCGTAGGGATAAAAATCTATTGTTTTCCTCACTGTATTTGCAAATGCACATAAAAGCCTTTGTTGCTGGTATGTTCTTATCTAAGTCAAAAAACAATGCTAGTAAGAAAAACACTGCTAGGATCTGATTTGGGTGAATACAACTGGATTAATGTGCAATTTTGAATGCTGTCCTTTAAGAGTAGAACTTTTAGAAATACTAAGGTCTTGTTTGGTATTACTTGTCATATTTGTTTTTTTGAAAAAAGAAAGAGAATATGATTTTTCTAAGAAAAGGGTTGAATTGTGTTCAGCATTACAAAGAACCTAGAATGGGTTAGGAAATGACTATAGTCCCTTGCTTCTTTTAGCTTAAAATAGAATTTATGTTTTAATTTAGTTTTCCAGCCTTTATGTGAAATTGTTTAACATGAGTGTTAAGGCCAATGGTATAATAAAATGTCACTGATTCTTCATTTCTAATTTTTTTCATTTAGCAATGTCCATTGGCTTTCAAATAAGTTAGTTTTTAGGGCACTACATTCGGCTGCTTATAGCTCTAATAAAATGACACTGTTATAAAGGAGAATTGTCATTTTAGGCGCTATCAGACTTTTATACTCTTGATACCTTGGCATCTCAGTGGAGAATTAGGCATTTATGCATGGGTGAAAGCAGATTTAATGAACATGAAAACCACTGAGAAGCTGTGTGCTTCATACCTTGTTTTTCTGATTTCTTCTCAATCCTCCAGTGTCAACACTGGGAACAAAAGGATCCAAACTAGTGTCCTTGAAAAAAAATATAATGGGCAGAATATCTCAGTCAAATTGTCATTTATCGGGGGCTTTGAAAGTCAAGATCATCATTATTTTTTTAAGGATACAAAGTATAATTATGTAAATGCACTAATAGTGCACATCTGTTGTTTTTCCTGCTCAGTACACCTTCTTCCTTTCTTTAGAATTAGACCTTAGGGGCGCCTGAGTGGCTCAGTCATTGGATGTCTGCCTTTGCCTCAGGAGCGAGATTCTGGGGTCCTGGGATCCAGCTCTGTGTCGGGCTCCCTACTCGTGGGAAGCCTGCTTTCCCTCTCCTAACCCCCCTGCTTGTGTTCCCTCTCTTGCTATGTGTCTCTCTGTGTCAAATAGATAAGTAGAATCTTTAAAAAAAAAAAAAAGTACAATTAAGACCTTAATCTACCTTTGAAGAGAATCACCATTCATTCATTCTTTCACTGTGTCCTTGGATGGAGTTGACCTCATCATT